>JAODKC010000002.1:384650-426895 GCA_026777985.1 Mormyrops attenuatus | reverse complement strand
CCCCCCCCCCCCCCCCCCCCCCCCCCCCCCCCCCCCCCCCCCCCCCCCCCCCCCCCCCCCCCCCCCCCCCCGCGCGACACACTGGTGGTTTTCATCTCCTCCCTCCAACAAGATAGCGTCCTGGTGGCAGACCCCTGTAAGAGATTCTGCTTTTCATATTGTTTAATTTCAATCACAAGGTTCAATGGCTCAGAAAATTCTTCTCCTCATTCCCCTGGCAATGAAGCAAGGTATCACTTAAGCCTTAACAAGAGGAGAAATGACAATCTCACTTTGGCACATCAGCCCACGCTTAAGTCACCTTCTGCTACACACGAGAGTAATACACACTCCCATACCCAAAACAGACACCCTGGAGATCCACACTTCGCTTGGCAAATAGATTTTTTGTGAAGATTACAAGAAATGCAAACAATTATCGCGAGCTTATTAATTACTGCAAATGCAAGTGCAAACCATTGTATTGGATTTTGTGGGAAATGGGAAATGTGCTTTTGTTTTGATTATGTTCTTTGCTTGGAAACATGTGTTAGTAAACAATCATTCTTAGTTTCGTCTTTGCACCATATAGCTGGTCGAATTCTGTACTATTTTGAGCGAATTTATAAAACAGCATCAGAAGGTTGTCAAAGGTATGAAATTCTAATGGGAACGGAGTTAATTATTTAAAAGGTTACATTTCATAATCATGTATAAAGTCTCTCGTGGCTGAGCTTTCTTCAAGAAGTGTATGTGGAGTTTATTCGTAGATATGTGACAACATGTAAGAACACCAGTGGAAAAAGGTCAGATGGTACTGCTTGAAAAAGCATATTTCTGTTTTGACAACATATAGCTCTAAGGGCTTTTATCAGTGCTATTGCTCATTATCCAAGATGGCAGATCCACAGAGTTATAAACCAATGGACAGTCAGCGTTAAGTGAGTACAGATATAGGGCTGTAGAAATGAGCAGATCTTGGTGTGGGCAAGCTCAGAGGTTGGAAAGACCTGAGACAAGGAGTCAAGGAGATTCAGAACACTAATAACGTACCTATAAACGCATACATATTCATACCACATATATGGAATAATGCTGAAGAATTTAATGATTTGGGATAGAGTGAAAGAATTATGGTTAAAAATTTCAACTGCACTCATGAAATTGACCTTAGGGGAGGAACATTTTCATGGCCTTACCCCCCAGGGCTGACCAAGCTGCTTCTGTAGCGAGGCGTCTGCTGCATGTCAATTACAAGCCGAGTGAGCACGAGATACCCGGGCCGTTCCAGGGCTGCTCACTCATGTGCACGGCGTGAAAATGCAGACACGAGGGCCGCCGGTGTCACATCGTTACTTGGCCGTCTTAAAAAGCAAAACGAGATCCCTACGACACTGTTAGATTCAACAGGGCAATGTGCCATGAAAGGAAGTCCAGTACAGCCGTATTCCTCATTATAATGAAAATAAATAAAAATAAGAAATACACAAAAATCAGTTTATTGCGTGCTTGCTGTGATAAGAACTAATATAAATTCAATTGAGTTTTTTGAATGTTGGTTGGAAGCGATTCCACTGGGATTCTGGGATTAGAATATTTAGGTATCGAGGTCTAACACAGTGAGCCCTTGATCACTCACAATGGGAGGTTTGTGTTTATTGTCACAGGTTCATGGTTTTGGCTTGGCAGTACTCTGGGACATTTTGATTGCCTTTGAGGGTATATTGTCACTCGGCTAACATCGTGACACTGACAGCTAGACGACCGCAGGGTTGATTTCCAAGGCTTCCCCGGTTATGGAACATACTTGTTGACCACGCAGATCACAGTCAACAAATAAGTTCTGAAACTGTTTGTGTGAGATCAGAATGGCCTTGTTTAATACTGCCGTCCAGGCAGTTTCCAGGGAGATGCACATAAAGTAATCCGTACTGGTAAAAACTACTCTTTTTGGGAACAATTAACATGTAAGAAGGGGAAAAATCGATGAAGTGTTCAACAGGCCTGCCATGCTGATTTTGGCATTTTGCCTGCTTTGTTTTCTAATTCCCAGTAGTTGTACTATAAGGTGTGGTTCAGTGGTATTTTCACCGTGGGCAGGTACAAATAAATCTGCTTCTCTAATCCAACACAGCAGGTATTGACGCAGTACTGCAAACTATTGTCTTAGTGAGCCGCTGAGTCTCACCCCTGATTCCACTATTCAAGCACTGATTCTCAGTAATGCTGTTAATTCTGATGGCCAATGAGACTTACAACAGCACAGTACATTAATAAACAGTAAGCCTCAGCATTGCCAAAATGTTTGGCCAGTGATAGTGATCATTTACATGCCTAATAAACAGTATAGGTAGATCCGTCACTTGCAGGGACTTTACTCTTATAAAAGGTCCAGGAAATAGTCTGTCTTCCTCAGCTGCTAAAGGGATTTCGGTCATTACAGCCTTTATCGCCTGGTATATGAGCAAGCCAGCCAATCTCAAAATGTAGTAACCAGCATTCACTTGTTTAATTCTACAGGTAATATCCATCCATGCATCCATCCATCCAGCCATCCATCCATCTTCAAACTGTGGCAGGGAGCCGGCAGCCTGTTCTAGGCCACATGGGTCACGCACTAGAGGAACTCCCTGGACTGGACGTCAGTCGATCGCATGGCACACTCTCACACACACTCAGTCACGCACGGAAACACACACTCTGGGCAATGTAGGACAATGGGCTATGAGAGATGACCTGTGCAACAGTGGACGAATATGCAGTCTTCACAAGCATGCTTCAGTCATTAGTGCATGATTCAAACCCCAAACCCAGACATATAAACAGAGCCACTATGCCAACCAATACATACTTATGGCAGTGTGAACGCTGTACCCAGTAACATTAAAATGCCATATATACATAATGTATATAAAATCTATAATGAACAATGTATTGTCTCGAACGAACCGTGGACAACATAACAAGAGTTTTGAATGACAAACACAATAGAGCATTAGTAAGCATGAGATGATAATGTAAGATGCAGGGAATTCCGCCAGTGACAAACAAAGGGTTCCTCTTTATCTCGATTTAAATGAGCTGCATTGATTTAACACGGCAGCAGTTGTCTTTGCTCACACTGTCTGTTTTCCTCGTCCTCGCGAGACACGGACATGGCCATAGCGTTCCCTTCGCTGAGCTTGGCGCATACGGATTGAAATTCAAATTAGCCATGATGTAGTAGCAACGCAGAATATCAGCATGGAAACGGCCTGTTTAAGGAGAATTTGCACACCGTTCACATTTATATCTACCTGCTAGTTTTGGATGCTACCCATTCCTTACTACCCTAAAATACATGACTACAGAAATGCAGGATTTGGTTAGAGTAAGATTCTACTCTGAGGTACTGACGATTACCATGCTAATCAAACCATTCTTCGAATATCAAATGTGCTGAACAAGTATTGATTCCGGTTTTGTTAGTGAATTACGCCTGTGTTTGTGTGGTTTTTCTGTGCTCTGCCTGTGTTTGTGCTGTTCGTGCTAATTTCCTCCAGGTACTGCAGTTTCCTCCCACAGTCCAAAAACATACTGCCTGGTGAATTGTGATTACGTGTGAATGTGTGGCCTACAATGGACTAGCACCCCGCCTTGGGCGTTTCCCTATATGGTGACCTGCGCTCCTAGGGATTGACTCCACTACATGACCCTTTACTAGATATGTGGTGCAGTGAATGGTTGGATAAACTGAACGTTGTTAAAGGACAATCTAAGGTGTCTTTAACCCCAACTTGCATTTTTGCAGAATGTTATATGTTTTACTTCTGCACTCAGCTCTTGAGTGTATTTCCCGTACATCTTACATGGTTATGAACTCGCACGCAACTTCATGAATCAAACTTCTTTCCCTCAGTAAAAGATTATGAAACAAAGAATAATTGTAAGATGCCACGGTTCAGCCCCTCCCTCTCATTCAAGGCTCTCTCACCTTTCACTCCACATTATCACATTTCTGAATTATCTTACGCTCTTCTACAGCAATAGCAACTTCTACTCAAAGTCTGTTTTTCTTATTCGTAATTGGGCAAAGCTCATGTACGGTGAAGAAAGTTTGAGTGTCACAGCTAAGCTGTTCCTCAAACTATGCTGAGCATTTGCCGTCCGTCTCATTGGCTTGTTCACATTGATTACAATAACCTTGGATGGCCCATCTAAACTGCAGCAGTCAAGAGCAGCCACTCTTCAATCAGACTTGTACCAAATCCGAACTTGAGTCCAACCAAAATATTTGACAGTGTTTAGAGTCATTGTTTAAGAATCATTTTTAAAAATGTTTTCAGAAGAATACTGCAGAAGTGGCATATTTCATTACAGCCAGCAAAACATTACGCTTTGTCAGAAAATCTTGGTGAAACTTAGAGACATGGAATTAAGATCCCAACTTCAGGCCACTTTTCTTGGTTGGACTGCAGTTTGAAATACTATATTAAACTCAAGAATCAATATTATTTTGGTATAATTTAAATAAGAATTCAGATATAGTAATAGGCATGCACTTTCAACAGCTATCTGTCTCTTGCAAATAAATTATGGTACTCTCGCTACTGTGTAGCTGTAGCATTTAAAATTCACTGCCCCTAGCAGCATATCGGTATTTAAGATCTGCGTGATTTTGAAAAGTATGTGTGATTGTTCAAACTCAGCATGACGTTAAGACACTGAGGCTGTAATGGAATTCAGCACAAGAGTCGTAGATACAAACTCAGTGAAAGCATCATCTTTTCAATAAAAGTTCACGACATGTATTGTATTTGGTGACCTACTATTCGACACCGAGAAGAATATTTTCTGGAGTAAAAATCCCTTTAGATTGATCAGTCATTCAAAAGTTTACCAGAAGTACTTTTTGTTCTGTCTATTTAAACTGTGTGATTGCCATGGCTTCCAAAGTTGAAGGGTATGTGGACTCGTCCAGGCCTGACTGACTGTGTTAACATGAACTGTGCAGGTCTGAATAGGTACACTGAGCTGTGACACTGGAAATGTCTTTATATCATAAGTAAAATTAATGAAACCCACAAACCAGAAACGTTTATAAATATAGTGATTGTGACACAGCACCACATGCACTGAGGTTCCCCACCTCCCGTCTCTCTCCCCCTCTCTCTCTTTTCCCTCCCTGCACAGAGAGACTGCAAGTGGAGAGGAAGGAAGAAACCAACCACAGTTTCTTGCAGGTGTCTTTTTTATCATGGAAGGGACGTAACTTACATTAATATGTACAGAAGGCTAATGTTTGACGATTTAACCAAATGTAATTTCAGTTTTTTCCCCCAGAGGGATTAATTAACACCAAACTAAACACACAAACGTAACACAAACTCGGCTCAACGTGGAAATTGTAAAAAAACAAAATGTTATATTCTAACATGTTAAACCACAGTTCCCCATGTTTTAAAAACACTTAAATTTGATCAAACATATAAATTCAAAATATAATTATGATCTGCGGTATTTATATTTAGATCCGATAATGTTCGACTATAAACAAATAATTAAACATAGCAAATTAATCCTTACTGCAGGTTGCTCTTTGTGGTCTTAATATATGGTATACCGGTGTCAATGGAACGAAAATATTCCAAATGCTTTTATGCTTAAATATTAATTTTCGCCCCCGAGCGCTAACGTGCTGCACCGTCCTAAGAGGCAGCGTTAAGGAGCAGCGTCTGCGGGTGTGAAGTCCGTTGCCACACCCCCTTTGCTTGGCGGCGCCGTGGTATGTTCCGGGATGCTGATGCTGATGCTGTAGTGAGTGTGAAAGCCCGTCTCCGCAACAGCATCAGACTCCGGCAAGATCTGCGGCTCATCCATACCCCCCCAGGAAAAAAAGACAACCCGATCGCATGCTTCCAGCTCCCTTTATGAACTAGACTCACTCTTGCTATTTCCCAGTGCTGAGTGCGTCAGAGACGCTAACCTGGCGTGTGACGGTGCAAGATTTTACTGATAAGCGACACTGGCTTCGGGTATGTTTCAAGGATAAATGAAGATTAATTAAGGAGGGATATATGTGATCTCGTATAATTGCAAGCATACTGTGAAGATATGGAATGGGACCAGACTCTTGTTATGGCAACATCTCGCAAAGGTAATTCCAGATGTGAAATGTTCCTGATGATTTTTGCGTTTGCAATAAGCCTTTTAAAAAGAAAACTACAGATTCACACAGCGTACTCATCCGTTTGGTGTGTAGACATGAAGGTCTTATGGTCGTCATACTTTTTACGTATAACCTTTTTTCTTTCGGACAATTTTTGCATCCAGAATCCGCTCCTAGTTAAACACATACAGTTTCCGCTGGCCGCGGTGGGCTACAGTGTCCATATGATTTTCATTCTCACTGTATGTAAATACAGCGCTTTTTCCTGGTTTTTCCCACACTGAAAGAATGCCGTTTTAATATGGCTTCGCTGACATGTTCGCTAACGTTTAACAAATGAAAAAAGTTTGGGCATCTTTGGATAAAACGCTATATTACAGTATTTCTTTCTGTCAGTTATCAGCCCGCGTACTCACATATTAACTAGGAAATGTGGGTGTATATAACTTTTAAATCGTTAATTCCGTGCGATCTGAAGCTAAGTCATATGTGTATGTACATGCATATGTATGTGTGTATACATACATATTATAGCCTATGTATGCACACATGCATGCATATATACATACATGTATACATACCTGTCAGAATGTTCGTTCTGTGCATACCTTGCTTTTGATGGATATTTCATATTTAAGATCGGGACAGACGCTTTACGCTCCGGTAGATACATACATACACACACACATATATATACATATATATATATATATATATATATATATATTTCCTGAACAGTAAATACCTCCTATGCACAGGCACTATGGGACTCAGTCCTGCCGATGGTGCATGAGATTACAGAATCATAATGTTTCTTATGCTCTTAACGCCAGATATTTGCGCTCTAAAATGAAATCTAGCTATATATATCTCAGTACAGCGAGTGTTTCGTTCAATTTGTAATTTCTGCTTTTTATTTGCAGTTTTTTAAAAATAAAATAATAGTAATTCGAGATTTGTTTCCCGTTCCGTAGAAAATGTACAGGATATATAATTGAAATTCAACCCGCGACGTGCCTGTGCAACAAGTGAAAGCGGCGGGTTTGTATTGTACGTACTGTCAGGCGTTACTGTAACATGCAGCAACCTGTAAAACCGTATATACTTCTGGAGCGAGGAAAACCAATATGTAAAGCGTAACGGTGCGCGGGAGTACAATATAAAGTGAAGCTTGTCTTTCAGAAATACATTTTTCAATGAAGTGAAGTAATGGGAGCAATGTAAACGAAATAACTTTATTTAAATGTACCTATAGTAGTACAGAAGTGTTTTTTCCGTTGATTCACGTGCACGGCGTTTTTATCGATGTGGATTGTAAATCTTCCCGATTTACATATTAGTTTGTGATATTTCTTAGAAAGCAATACATCGAAATAAAGATGTGGGCTTTTTTTATCTCGAAGTTAATTTTTTTAATTTACACAGTTTCTTATTTTTGCAAAAATAACTGCGCATACTGTTTCTAAATACAAAGACCATATGCAACTACTATTTCTCACTAAATGAATCCCAAACCTCCACTTGCAATGCTGCTAATCGTAGTAAACGCGAACCTGTCAAAAGTGTTTCTAACATAAAATCCACTGGAGATCTTGCACCTAAAGTTCTTGTGCCGTCTAAAGTACAGAGATCGCAAAATATACATGCAACAGCACAGAGCGATAATCTTGAGGTTATCCGGTTAGGTCCCAGAGCAAACTCTGCTGTTTTATCCTTGTGTGACCTGAACTTGTCCAGAGTAATATCTGGCTGTATGCATAAATTTGTTTGTGAATGTCTTAATATATTAAGCAACGGGTAAGCAGCTCTCTCTCTCTCTCTCTCTCTCTCAATATAGCCTATATATATAATTCTAAATTTATCGGGGATTAATAACAATTACAATTTATTTTCATTTTAACAATTACACGGCCTTTTGGCGGTACCTGACAGGGACATTGGCTTTACTGATCACTGGCATCCCCTTGGATTATTTTCATTTTCATCTATTCTCATGAAATTTCAAAGGTACACGACCGCTGATATGAGGTATAGGTGAACAAAGAGTCGAATATGTGCCTGTGGCTTTCTGATTCATGCCCGATTTTGGGGTCTTTGGACAGACAGACAGACAAAACAAATAAATAAATAGATAAATAAATGGATGAATGAATAAATAAATGAGCACGGCAGTATGCTTCCAAAGCCAGGGGGCGCTCATGTCTCATCAGTGGTATTGCCTTTGTTTACAACTGCCATACATGCATTAAAAACATTTGTGCCAGCTGGTCGTCGTTTAAATCACGCGTTTACAAACACCTCCATAAACCAGCGTCAGCTGCAGCCGTGTAGCCTGCGTGCGTCCGCGTCGCAGCTGTGCGCTTCTGCTGTGCCTTTTCCTTCGGGTTGTGATCTCATTACAGGTCTGCGAGTCTTTTTTTTCTTTTCTTTTCTTTTTTTTTTGCTTAAACTTTTATTTCTGTCTCACACATCGGTGCAGAATCGCGGCCCAAACAGCTTCACGGACAGACTAATGCACCAAAGGGAAAAAAGCGTAACCAGTCGGATTTAATCCTTCCGTCTGAATTCTGTCCCCGAATTTCACATGGTGTCGCAGTTACGGACATTGGATCAGTTTCTGGGTCGTTCACCCTGTGATGCTCCGAAGTGCCACTGCGTTTTGAAAAGCAGGGGTACAGACGGCACCCATACCATGTATTCAGGTCTACCTCAAGCGGGCCGGTATTAATAGACATTAAAGGTAAAATAGTTCTCTTTCATGTCACGTTTTTCCTGCGTTTTATCTCCTTTTCTGTCACCTCCTCGAACGCGAGCTTTTGTGCCGCCTAACGAGGCGATGTAGATTGAATCCTAAATGTAAAAGGGGCTTTTTTCTATTGGACGCAGGAAGGGAGCAGAAAGTGTGGAAGTGAGGCAGTCTGTTACATAGATTGGTAAATTACTCCGTTTTGGATTTGCCATGCGTTGTCATCATGAACTGGGAAAATGGGGAGCAGAGGTCTCACTATTGTCAGGTGTGTTTTTATAACACT
The DNA here is from genome assembly GCA_026777985.1 of Mormyrops attenuatus. Classification (NCBI taxonomy): domain Eukaryota; kingdom Metazoa; phylum Chordata; class Actinopteri; order Osteoglossiformes; family Mormyridae; genus Mormyrops; species Mormyrops attenuatus. The sequence goes on along the minus strand of JAODKC010000002.1, from coordinate 417,736 downwards.
GGACCGCGTGCGAACTAAACATGGACTGGGGTGTGTTAGTCACAGCGGCAGAATGAGGGGCAGTTTGATGATGACGCACGTTAATACCAATGTTTTATTTTATTTTAATATCTGCCTTAAACCCACCTACACATGTGAGGCCTTGAATTTTGTCCCCCTTTGAGCTGTGATTATGAGCAGCACCCAGTACTCTTCTAAGCAGTGGAGGGCAGCATTGAATTTTAATCACTGTATTTGATGGCCAATCTGTCATTCTGTCCACAATCAAGGCATCCTGCAATGTTCCTTTGTTCCCCTTTTAATTATCTTGAAATTTAAAGGGGCAGGAGCTTATTCAAGAAGATTTGTCATCCAAAAATGTTGTACTTTAATATCTTAAAAATAAAAACTGCAAAATCTGAAGTTCTGATTTATGGATTTTAACTCCACCATAAAAATAGTTAAGAAATGCTCCTAATTTATCTCACATGACTATATTGACCAGTAAAATACCAAATTGTCCATTTACTGCATGGGTAACTCAGTGATATAAAGCATTATTATTATTATGTTATTATTATTTATTATTATTATTATTATTATTATTGTTATTATTTATGATTATTATTATTATTATTTTATAATTATTAAAAGCATGGATATGAACTTAAATATACCCTTAACAGTCCCTGACATCGTGGTAAATTTTCAATGCTAAGAGACTCTGCATGCCAAAAATATTTTCCACTTCACTTGATACACTTTACTATCACTGCATTTTTTGCCTGGAAGGAACAGGGAAAATCAGTAATGGAAAAAAAAGGTTGTCAGTTTGCATCTGACCATATCTAGATCAAACGTATTAAGGTGAGGGATAAAAATGGATTCGACAACTTAAAGAGATGCCAGCCATTTATAGATATAATCTGTAATATGCATAAATAACCCTGGGTCTCTAGCTGCGCGGCTCGACATGCTTGTTGGTGTTTCTCAGTTCTGCCCTGGCCGTGTCTGACGGTAAATTACTAGATGGCAGAATGGATGCATTGGCTGTTTTTTGCAGGATTTAACAGATGCCCACCGTGTTCCCAATTACATGTTCAGTGCAGATCACATGCTCTGACTTGTCTTGCATCTGCAGTCTCAGACCTTCTGATGCCTTTAAGTATCCATCATGTCATATGAGATTAATGCTTGACTTCCTGGTAAAGTTACCAAAAATGATTTGCAGTTACAGATCCCATACCTTTGCCTGCATGTCTGTTGAAATATAACATACATAGATATTTATATGGATATTAGATTTGATGCACTTTTGTTTGACATAAATGGAAAGTTCTGACTTTTGTTTTGACTTGGTATATAACACTGACCTTTAGCAAGAAAGGCTAGAAGAAAGAAAATGACCTTTTTTGGCATAATCAGTTTTTGGGATTTAGTGTTTTTCACAAAAGAGTTTGAAGCAGGTCAGCTGATTTTAACCTGCTAATGTTAGCCTACATTATGTACACTAAGCTTACAAGCTAACAACAAACTAACAGCTCATTTATTGGGTGACGCCGCTTCCCTGTCCATGTGTTTACAGAACACAAATGTGTCGTGTCATAAAAAAGCGCATGGTTGTTTGGCCAAGTCCCCACCAGAGGCTTGATATAGGTTGATGGCAAGGACACAGTGTGTGTGGTTGGTGGGGGTTATGTATGCATTCTGGTGAACACTTTTTCAGTCCCCAGAACTGATAAAAATCTGTAATTGCAATCAAAAAACTAAAAATGCCAAAAGTCTCATATTTCCTTTGGTTATTTAAGGTTTAGGGTAGGGCCGGGTAGGGGTTAAGGGTGTCATTGTTGTGATTAAGGTTTTGCCCATAGGAATGAATGGACAGTCCCCACAAAGATATGAATACAAATATGTGTGTCTGTGTGTGTGTGTCTGCGCACCCGCACATGCGGGTTTGTGAGGGGGCAATACACAAATGCATTTCTGTTACAAATAACTGAACAATAGATAGATAGATAGGTGTGGGAGTGGTATCTATCATTTTGTCGTTTGTCTGTTTGTTTTTTTGTTTGTTTATTTATTTATTTTCCTTAGATATATGACATAGCACACTTCTCCTTACTATCGATAATCATCTATAGAAGGATGTTTTATGTTATATTGATGCATATGTCCATTAGCCACTATTTCTTTGCATATAATGAAGTCATTGGTTAGACATTTGAATAGAATCTTCCAGAAAGGCTGAGGATTCGACCGGTTTCTGTTCTGGCTTAGCCCAGCGCACTGCCGGACAGCACTCCGGAGAGTTGTCAAAGCGACGGCGATCCTGGCACAGGAGGCCCTGAAATTTACATTGGCGCGCCGCTTCTTTGGACAGTGGCTTTGGCAGGGGCAGTGGTAACATTTCCGGTAACATTTACAGGAGCACAGCACAGACCCGAAGTCTGCGAGCCGCATAAACTTTAGGTCACACCGTTGTAAAAGCGGGGGGAGCAGTTTTTCAGGCAAGCCCCGTGGCGTTCCCTGTAGTAGGTAGCCTGACACTAAGCTAATTCTCCACCCGTATGTCTGGCAGATGAAGTCAACGCGAAAAATAACATATCCACGGTGTAGCTATTATTTAATCAGAGTCTTTCTAAGCAGAATCGATGCGGTGTGTGTATAAAGGCACCGGATGCCATCCACACACTGTATCCGTCACCGATTGAATGATCGCAGCTCATTATAGCCAGTGAGCTCAGTTATAGTGTCCCTCTTCTCATCTTTTATCTGAAAGCCTCAGTCCCCTCGTTATCTAATTGATTTGTCAGTAACCCGGGAATTGCGCAGGGCATTGTCAATGCTCTGTAATTGCTATAAGCCGGAGACCAGCTCCCCTGATGGGGAGAGCCATCCCTACCTTGGACATACTGCTATTGACGCCCCACCTCCTGACTGAGCTTCATCATCTGCACCATGGTGTGCCCCCCCCCATGAAAACCTGACAGGTCTCCACACTTAACTGGGGTCTCTACCAGCCCGTATTTCCCAACCTCTGGCAGCTTCTGCCTTTAAATCCAAACGAAACCTGTGAAACGGACGGCGGGGCTGCCTCAGATGCGGTCCAGGTGTCCCCTCCATCCCGATGACTAACGGTCCGATGGTGGTCTGGCTCGGCTGCACTGCATGGAAGCAGCTTGTCTCAGTTTTGGGTTCGGGTCGAAATCTTGACAGAAAGCCCATCAGGCATGGCGGTCTTAGCCCTGGCTATTTTAAAGGTCACGGCGGCCTGTCTCACCTCCGCTGTTTCAGCTGGGCTGGCATTCACTGATGCTATCATTATATTTCTACAATCAGGAGGGTGCCCCCTCCTCTCCATCCCCATCGCTCTGCTCCTGGCTCTAATATATCTCCAACACAATCCTTCCACCTGGAGTCACACCTTTTGGATGCCCTCCTGAATATGTACCCTACTAAATAAGAAAGTTATCCTTCTAAAAAAGCAATAATCACAATCACACATAAAATATTAATAGCTTTTTGATTTTTGATAGATATTAATAGCTTTTTGATGTCTTTTTTACTTATATATTTTTCTGAAGTAACCCCTAAAAGATGAGCCATTTCATTCTTATACTGTAGGACTGAATTTCCTGAATCATAAAATTTATTAGCGTAACTTATTCCCAGAGTGGTATATTAACCTAAATAAATTAATAAATGATATGAAAAATATTGATTTAGCATCATCTGAAAGGCTTGCCGAATAAGGTTTGCTCGCATTATTTGTTCTATGGATTCTAATTTCTGAAAGAAAAAGGGGACAAGTATGTGGGGTTATTAGTAAAGCTTCACGTATTTAAATAGCATGTCAGATATTGGCTGAATCCTTCCACAGCCTGGGAGGCTTTTTGGTGTTGTGGAGGGACCCTTAAAGCGGGGGCGCATACTGTGTTCTTCCTTGACGGGAGGATATTCACTGAGTTATGTCCCCTATAAAGAGGATATTAGTATCATACTGTAACTCATTTCTGTGTCCTTTACAGTAGAGTGACTCAATAAATCACATGGAAATGCCCAACGTGGGCTTGCCCGAACGCTGCATCTTGGAGCCGGTTGGATAACGATATTCGATCCCAGTTCCACATTGGGAATATTGATGGCAGTGATTAAAAACAGGCAATCAGCAGCTAGGCTGGGCTTTGTGACGGGCAGATGGGCCCTAAGGCGTCCTGCTTTGTAACAGACTCGTCAGGATCCCATTAAAGCTCCTCTCCCAGATCCCCACCTTTCCACATTTCCATTTTTAGCCCTTACAGGTTCTGCTTCTTGCAGATTCAGCTGTACTAACCTCACCGCCTGCCCAGGAGCCCTTAAGGAAGGCCATCTCCATCCTCATGGGTGCTCCTTGCCAGGGTGGCTGTTACCTAACAGTGACCTGAGCTTTCAGGTCTGCTGCATTGGATGTATTTTGTATCTTGTAAAGTCCGGCTTTTGTAGTCTTTTTTTTTTTTTCTTTGATTTTGTTTCCACCACTGAATCTGAGATGATGACATCATCAATGTCGTCTTTTGGCGTTCATTTTGATTTTCTCACATCGTTGGGTCTTGAATGGCATGTCTAATTATGAGATGTTGATTTTGCCGATAAGCACCTTTAATGCTCCATTAGTTGCCCAGGTCCCCCTTTATAACATGAACAGAATTTTATTTGTTTGTTTGTTTGTTTGTTTGTTTGTTTGTTTGTTTGTTTGTTTGTTTGTTTGTTGTATTATGGGTATTTGTGATTGTGAGCAAAAATACCTCCAATTCTGTATTGGATAAGTGGTTGGAAGATGGATGGATAGATGGATTGTGTGAATATATCCATGAATATTCATGCATAGCTGAATTAAACAGTGAGACAAAAACACAACTTGAGCTGAGCTGTGGTTACAGAGAAGATGATGCCCAGGGTAACATATCCGGTCATTTATAAAAGAGTGGTGACGAGCAGCACAGCACAAGGCATCCTTAGAATACCACACCATTTCCACTTGGTCCAGGACCCCCTCGACAGACCCCTGGCTGACCTGGCAATCAGAGGGGCCACCTTTCCCTGCATCTCCAGATCTCCCTGCCTTCCCCACAAAGCTCAGTAATAAACATCACTGATCACTGGCACTAGAATACGAACGCCGGTCGGCAGTGAGCTGAGTTTGCCCTAGATGAAAACCAACAATTAATGTGTTTGCTTCTTCTTCTCGTAAAAGCATGTAAATATGATGATAAAATGCTTTATAAAATCCCCTCCTTGGTTATATTTATTCCTGAATTAATTACCAGGTAAGAGTCCTAAATAATGTTATTATCACTATCTGTTGCTGTTGGAGGGAACAGCTATCTAATTTATTTTGCTGTCTCCTGTCATCAAAAAATATGGCCTTATTAAAATTTACAAGCTCAAACCCTAACTTGTAAAATGACAGAAGAACTAACTGTATCAATCTGCTTGCATAAAGCAGCAGTTTTAACTTACAGAGCCGACGGGATTATTTTTGTGTTTGTTTGCAGTTGTATTCAAAAATGTCTCCGTGGCGCGTGCACCCTCCAATTCCAGGGCGCTGCCTGATTTGGATCTTCATCTTGCGAGATTGGTTCTCATTCGCAAAGACTGATGGAAAGCAATAGGATTAGCCCTTCACCAAAGAACCTCAATGTCGCACGTTGGATCTGCGTGCTGACTTTCCTGCTGATGCCAGGAAGTCAGCGAGATCTGAGAAATGAGAACGCGTCTCATTTCCTGACAGTTGCACAAGAGTGACAGGGTGTGAATTAGCAGAACAAAGAGTACGTGATAGTACTGTAACTCCAGTTTTTCACTCTACAGATGGTAAATAAGAATATGTGGCTGAGCAGCACAAAGGCCGAGCTGTTCCAGAAGTACCAGGATGCCCATCCTGCCGTTTTCTCAATTGTTAAAAAAGTATATCTCGTGGCGCTAGGCGATTCGATCCCAAAAACACTTTGTTTGCAAGCCTGTGTAGAATCGATACACAGTAGCTATCTTTAAACTGCGGACGAACTGAGGCAAATGCTTGTAGTGCCCTGGTGAAATCGGTTAAACCTGTTTTCCCTGCTGGTAGCCGTGGAGAAACATCTCCTGCATTCGGTAAGAGCAGGGCCGTCTCGGTTATTTATATCTTCTGTTGCAAGATGGTTGAAACACCGTCGTGGGGTATGTGGCAGTTGGCAGCCTTCCGTCTGGAGGTCGCACAAGCCGCGGGGAGAAGCAGATGTGAAGGATGGGGTCTGGATATGCTGGTCTAACTGACAGGAGGAAGGAGAGGTTAAGGAGTGTGGGAACAGCAGGTCACACGGACGGGCTGCTCCACCGTCGGAATGAAAGTGCCGTAGCCTTGCGCGTGGCATGTTACACCTTTATTCTTCCATCTGCAAACCCCCCCAGCCACAGAACAATCGTACACATGACACTACCTCATTCCTTTACACCCAGTTTTCTCAAAATGTCTTTAAGGCTTTTGTGTGAGCTTTTATTAAGTCTCCATCATGCTCTCCTCTCCCTGTTTGACCGTACCATACACGCAATTCCCGTGTCTCTCACATAGTGGCCAACACACAAAACATATGATGGTCTTTATGAATCCCACTGATCCGCATTGCATTATGGGAAATGTGCCTGCATGGGAAGTTGCCCTCTATTCCTATGTGACTCTGTGTTTTCCAAAACACTAAAACAGGGTTTCCAACTTTTGTCAGCTGGCTGTCAAGAGATTTTCAGTCTGAGACAAGTCTGCACAGGCTTTTTCATGTATGTGACAGTTTTATTACCTTGTAAATAGTCTGTCAGGTTTGCAAACTGCCCCATTGCTTTTGATGTAGTTGATTTTAGGTTTATAAAAGAGTGATATAGATTTGCCGTAAGATTTTTTGCATGAGTGTCAAAGTCTGATAGTGTGTCACGCCAGATGCATGAGAGCTGGCAACCCTACTAAAACCTTGATCAGACTCTTTCAGTGACTCATCACCGACAAATATTAATTACTATTATTAATTAATTAGCGTTTGTTACTCTTTTTATTCATCAGTTGATCCAATTAGCTTGTAGCAGCGCAGATCCGCAGGAAAAGGTTGACGTTGGATTTGTTCCATTCCACCTTTCCCAGTTAGGCGCTGAATGCGAATGGCTTCATTTATCTGGGACAATTTTTACGCAGCATTTGGAAATAGATGATTCAGACAGGGAGTCGCTGCAAGTTGCTGGCACAGGATGACACTGCAGATGCGCGCGTATCGCACTGGCATTTGCTCGCTTTAAATGGGAGTCGAAGTGTTACTTCACATTAGAACTAACTGACATTTGTTAGAAGACTGACATTTGGGCAGATCGTGCATTTTTAACACTTCCCGGGAAGGCGTTAGATGTTAGATGTACTGTGATAGATCATTTGTGCCACGTTTCCTGCACTTTTGGTTGTTGTTGTTTTGCATTTTTCAAAATTTTCCATAAATAAAAAAAATTATAAACAAATTTGATATGAGAAATTGAGTTTGGTTGTAGAGCAGAGTTTTTGGAGCACATGACTAGTCATAACATACAGATGGTGCCCGTTGCGTATTTCTGAGTTTTCTTCTGGAGAGGATTACTGTAGCTCTTCTAGTAGTCTGTCGATTTCACGCTTTAATTTTGTGACGCCATCGAGAGCAGCACAGGCTCGCCTAATGGAATCGTTTGTTGTCGTTTACCACCTCTCTCCTCTTCTCAGTATTTGCACTCGAGGACTGAGAGCTCTGGCTGTCATTTCTGGGCCCGCTTTCGGGCTTCCCCCGACGCCGAGCATCGGGTCTAGGGCACCGGTGACTGGTACTTTCTGCCTCAGTCACACCTCATTTTCATTTGGTTAATTTAACACGCAATGCAGCAGGTGCTCCCAGATGGCATTCCGGGTGATGCCTAGCCTCTGCACCCCTTTCCCAGAGAAGGGTCCATTACTGAGGGGTCCTCTTCATTTCATTTTTTATATCATTTAAAAAAAAAGAAAAGAAAGAAATTTAGTACCTAATTGCATTTATGTAGCAGACCCTTTTATCCAAAGTGACGTAAAATTGAGAGAGCAGGGTCAAACAGTTCCTGGGGCTATTGGGGGTTAATGGACTTGCGTAGGAACCAAATAGTGACATCATTCAGCCAGCCATGACATTTGAACCAGCAACGTTCTGATCACAGGCACCGGGTCCTGACCCACAGAGCCACACACCATCCATTATAGCAAAGTCAATATAAGTAGCAAAAAAATTGTGAAATTTTAAAATATGGGCGTAGGAATCTGCAGTGAGCCCTAGATTTCTTAGTGACTCCATTACTGTTGCTGATGAGCTTTTGGTGCCAGCTGACGGTCTCACTGGAGTTCCAGGCAGGAGCTGTAGGCATAGAGTGAGTGTCTATTTCTGGGGGGGGCACACTTGGGTCATGGCAGAGCTGAATGACGATGACGGACATGCGGCTGTCTGTCGCAGATTGTGGCGCAGGCCCTCGACGTGCAGTGTGTGGAAATGATGCCATTTCTTTATTGGATTGCAGAAAACATGGCCCGTTTCGTTTAAGAAGCGGCTCCATCCGAGCTTGATGTATGTTAATGATAATAATAATAGTATTAATAATAATAAAGGTCATTGTCATCATCAACTGCATTTTTATTGTTGCGAGCATTCCGGCTATGTCAGTTGAATTTTTGTAGGAATCAGCTGAACTGTTAGACGCTAACAACATTTTTGTTCCCAGAAGAAGCCATTTGTTGCTTTACTGACTCTGACTTTTCTAAGATCTTGGAGAGCATTCTGCCATGAAGCTCTACTGACCGGAACACCTTACTCCTAAACTCAACACTAAACATTGTGCTCAACAATCATGTGACAGGGTCAATAGAAGCTATTTTAAAATGTTAATTTGTAATTACCCTGATGGATGCACAGATGGATGGATGGATCTATACGCATTTTTATAGCAATGCTGTCAAACACTGAAAGGGACGTGGAGTCTGCAAATGGTTCAATAAGAGGAACGTTAAAAATATTACAGGAAAGTAATCATGGGTCAGAAAGTAATCAAAGTGTCATGGGTCAGACAGTTTTATATGTATGCAAAACTGATGGCTTTCGAATTCCCAGAAATTCACCTCTATATTGCCTCATTAAGAACTGTGGGACAGAATATATATTTTCAAATTAGTTTTATTATTGAAATCAAGTTCACATAATGTGTGATGGTAATGATTAATTTTACTGATGAAAATGTTTTTTTTTATGATATTGGTTAAATATGTGCAAATATCCCATACAAAAATGAACATTTTCATGTAGCACTGTACTGATATTTATTTGCTGTAAACATTTGAAAAATTAAAATAATGCAAAATTATTGTAGCTCTATCATTGCAAAGAACCAGAATTTCAGGAGAAAAGCATAATTGTTAAGGACAACTAACGATTTAAAATTAAAAGCAACTTGAAAAATTAAAGTCATACAGTATGTGCAGATATTCATAATAGTGTACCAAACCGTAGATTCACAGGTAACAAAGGAAGCGTGACTGGGTAAGCTGTAGTCCAGGCTGACTCAGCCTGAGTGCTGGGAAGTATTATTGATGGCTGTTGGAGAGTTCATTAAAAGCGTCAAGGGCTGAGTTACCTCACGCGGCAAATAACCACATATTCGAATCAATCAGCATACAATGGAACATGTCAATTTTATCTAAATTACCAGCAAGGTTCCTGGGCAAGGCACAGCTGATTGAAAGTACTATAGAAAAATTCAATAGGTGAAATAGACTTGGCGACTGTCGGAAAGACTCAAAATGGAAATGTAGGCTTCAACGTGCTATGTAGCTAAAGCTAACTGCACTAAACTGGACTTCTGCTGCTGCAGTGCATTGCAGTGCAGTCAGCGGGGTTCGGGTGTTTGCATGGGTTTATGGTGGCGGAGGAGGCTGCAGAAACAGCACGTGCTACAGGCTTGCGAAAAGCCGTAGGTGACGCTAGAGGGTGGGCACCATGATCGAAGGGTGACGGCGGGCTGAGGCACACACTCAGACTGCTGTGTGTCACCGTTTGTCCTCATGAAATGGAACATAGGTGGTGAGCCTTGGTATCAGCTGGCAGAAGAGGTTTCATGGAGTGTGTCAGCGCATGAGGCGCTCAATGCTAGGAGCGTACGACAGGAAACTGACTCCTGAACAGTGGGGAAGCCTGATGGAGTCTGCGGAATATCCGTATTCTCAACAAAAAGTACAGTTTGGTAATATTCCAAGGTACTGGGCCATACTGTACTCATGCCTCCTAGGTGCCTGATATGAAGAGTATAGAGTTCCAGCATACTCTCATACCTGCAGTGTCACACTGTACTTCACCATCCCGAGAAGTAGTACGCATCTCATGGAGTAGCTTTTCATCCTTCTGGAGAGTTGTCTCCTTGAGAGCAGGACCCTAATATCGGTAGTCTTTGCTGTGTGGCCATCCCAAGCGTAATACCCAAGACCAACTCGTTTATGATGATTAATAAAGGTTATTGCAGATTATCGCACAGGAGCCTTAGAGATTAAAGTTAACGGCGCTTATATAATGTGACGGGCAACTTTTGACCTGAAACTCATAAAATAAACAGCTTACAATGTGTAAACAAGTGATTACCCAGCCCTTGAATGGATGTTTCTAGAAAGGAAAACAGTATCTGTAGGGACCTGTAAAGCAGAGCAAAATCACTTATTAATCAAGTCTCTAGACAACCTCGAGAAAAGGAAATCCATTTTTATTTCACCTCCAAATAGAAGTGGGATGTAAATTATCCAGCAGTAGTTAGTGCAAATTTCACCTGTAAATCTGTGTGAAATATTTCCACCTTTTTGTTTTGCTTCTGTGGTCTTTTGGTCTTTGAAACGTCAGTCTGCTCTTTGGAATTTATCGGACATGCTAGTTCCAGTATTAATAATTTACAATATTACTACTATTACTTTTACTACACATATAAAATACTTGTTTAGTGCCACATATTTCACTGTACATACAGAGACATTGGTCATGTTGATATAACGTCAGTGGTAAATGCATTATAAATTAATGACTACAAATGGTGACAAATGCTCTGCTGTCAGTGGAGTAATCTCCCGTTTTGCCTCCAGCCTGTGAATGACCAATATTTTCTCTATGTACATCAGAGGCCTGTAATGATAGACCCAGTTTCTAAAATAAAACAAAGCAACAACAGTCTAGCCAGTTTCGATCCGTTTTTTCGTAGCAAGGAGATCCTGGATTCTTTTAATTTGAACCATTAGTAGTAGTTTTTTTTTGGTAGGATTTAAATAATAAGTTATTGACATTGTGCTGAATGTAAAAGCACTGTGATTGCATCATTTGTGGTAGTAAACAACGGTCTGGCTCGTCCCTTTTTTCCACTGCTCTTAAAATATCTGCGATATCTTCTGACCTCTGCCAGCTTTATTAATAATGTGCGAGATAATGATCTCTTCACAGTCCAGAGGCCTTTCTCGTGGGCCTGATCTTGCCCAGTAACAAGGTGAAAAATAATGATTAAATGTGCGGTTCTGAGCGGAGGCTCAAGTCAAGTGCAGTTGCTTTAGGCAAAATGTTATCTGATGTGCCAGTATACCAGAAGGCACTTGATCTTATTTTCATCGTTCGTGAAAAATAAAAGTTTTCACCTGTCAGATCTTTCTCTTCCTCTTGGGCCACATATCCTGCGGAAAGGCCGTGAACTTGGCTCTCAGAGTGTTGAGGAAGAGCTCGCCTGGATGATACATAACTTTTGTCATTAATATAAATGGTTGATTAGCTCATCTTAATGGGCACCTTAATAGCTGCATTCAACCCCGGAGGTGCTCTTACTGCGATGTGCAGTTATCAGAAGTCCACAGCATTCAGGAGCATCCATCTATTTTCTGAAACCACTTGTCCTATTCAGGGTCTGGAGCCTATGGGCACAAAGCAGGAAACAACCCAGGATGGGGTGCCAACCCATCACAGGGGACAGTCACACAAGCACACCTACAGGCAATTTGGTAACTACAATTAGCCTTGGCATGTTTTTAAACTGTGGAGGGAAACCAGAGTACCTAGAAGAAACGCCATGACGACACGTGAAGGACATGCAAACTCCACGCTGACAGAGACTTGAATCCAGGTCCCAGAGGTATGAGGCAACAGTGCTAACCACTGCACCACCATGCTACCCCGAATACAGGAGCACTTTCTTAAAATTCCTTGAAAAAGACCACGAATCTTGGGCGCAGCTAAATTATGGAGCAGAGTGACATCGCAAGCTAATCACAATAGCGAGTACATCTGAAGTATGGACTTTATTTTGTATGTATTTGCATTGGATAATCAGCGTGATACGACATGCGTGGTGCCCCATATTTTAAACAGATAAAATGGGGGATTATGAGAAGAGGAAATTAAGACATTTTACATTCCTATCAAATTAATGTCGAATGATTAATTACAATCTACGACATAGCTCAGCATCTGCTTCATTCTGCAATCTATATGCAGATGTTTGCCTTAATCACTCGCACTTCTGAAGATTATCAGTGATTTGAATATTAAATCACGAGATGACTTCTTTTTTTGCCAAAGAATTTTGCTTAGTTCCTGATTAAATCTTTTTTTTCCCCTCTCGCCTTATGACGATCCAGTACACTTTCCTAGAGAAATGTGTATCTTTTGTCTTTGGTAGCTAATCTTATTCCTTTGATAACAGCAACCTGTTTAAATTACGGTATCCGTCGGAGCATTGCTAGTGTGCGTACACTTTAATGTTTCACTAGGCACAGCACTGACATATGTGCTTGGGTTGGTGTGCGTGCTTCTTCACACCAAAAGACGTCATAGAAACATGGCGTTGGACAGCAGACGAATCACTTGCAGTTCTATATTAAAAACATGGATTCCCAATTAAGGGAGTCGACTGATTTTTAATAAATTCTCAGTTGGTTGGGCTTGCATTGATCTGAGATTTGTGTCTTTTGCATATCATTCACAAACAAAGGGATTTATTCTCTCCATTTCTCCAGACATGCATGTTTCCAGATTGTAGGAGGGAAACCGTATAAGCCCTGGAAGGTCACATGGAACCCCCAACCCCCACTGGGGGGGTGCAATTCTGAGCGACGATTGTAGAGGTGTTGGGCGCTAATGCTAATCTGCTGAACATCTGGGCCAGAATTTCCAATTTTTTCAATTGCAGATCAACATAAAATTATCGCAAGTTTACTAGCAAAAAAATTTGAATAAGACAAGTTATTATGTCTTCATACTATATAAAACAAAGGTAATACCAAGTAGAGCCATAAACAGCTTGTTTTTAAGGGTTGACTAAGGCAATAACACGATCAATTCCCCAGCACAGTGAGAGAAAAAATGCACAATAAAATAAAATAAAGCCTTCCATGCAGGAGCCAGAGAATTAACGAGAAAAGGCAATCTGTGTTTGGGTGTACTCATCACACACGCTGGTGATTTAATTTGTCCATCTGTTTATTTTTTGGTCCGTTCTGATGCTTTTCGGAGGGATTTCACTCTGCCGCTGAGATTATTTTGAGCAGCTCTTCCCTAAAACTACCTGTGCTCAACTCTTGGATTTAAGTTGTGGTCCAGTACCTGTATACAAAATAACAAAGCAACGGTTAATTAATTTTGCAATTTAAATGAATTTTACGCATGGTCTAATCATATTATTGACATGGTCACAGCATATATTAACAGAGTAAATTGAATGCTAAGAAAGTGGAAATGACAAAACATTTTCTAATCTTCCAAGAGTCTAATAGTCAGCCTACTGCTTTTTTCCCCACAAACGAATACTTTTCTAGCTATTTAATTATTTGCTTATTATTTTTTTGCAATTTATAACTATTATCATAAGTCTTTCAAAGAAAAGGCATAGTATATCATGTTGCTACGATTTTTCATGTATCTCTTACGCAATGATTGCTCTATGTGGTCACTTCTGCTTATGACGTGTATCTAATATTTGCCTGAGATTAGGACACCTATCTTTGATGCAAGATATCAATCTTTCATGGGAAAATACATGCCCTGTAGGAGGCGCCATGTAGACATAATATTTGTCATTTTTTTCTTATGTTCTCTGCACCAGCTCTGGCTTTTAATGCAATTTATTTATTTTCAAACCACACTAGTTACCCAAATTTTGAAAATCTGAAACATTTGTCGCAATTGATATTTACTTTTCCTCCTTTTATGTCTTTATTGTCAATTTTCTATGCTCACCGATAATACGGCTTGATAAGATTGCAGAAAGAGGAAGAATGTTGACGAAATAGGATTCTGCCACAGTGTAAAGAGTTCTGTAAGTTGCTAAAGTAATGGAGGTGTCTTTTATTCTGCAGCCTCGTCTCGCTCTTTCAGTGCCTGACTGTGTTATACAAATCAGACGAGACAAACCTAGACATCTCAAGGTCTGTCCCAGTGGGCGTCAATACCGCTCTGCACCACTGAAATCAAAAATTATTGATTGCTGAGTTTTTTTTTCACAATTATGACCAAGATTACATCTTATTGTATTGTCTATTTAGATTTGTGTGTGTGTGTGTGTGTGTAAGACATTCACACTTTACATACCAAACAGTAGGCTCAGCAGAGGAAGAACAGATTAACATTTAATTTGCATGGTTTAAACAAAACAACCCAGCAAGGAGATCCAGATGTTAGCAAAACTTTAATCACCGTGTGAATCAGTCTTTAGTGTTTAAAGAGATCTCGCCTAACACTAAAAATACCTGAGGGAATTCCATGGAAAACCATGTCGCCAAAAACTGTACGATCACTGCACTTGAATCTGGTCTTGCATATTGCTCTGTGTGAGGTTTGCATGTTCTCCCTGATGGTTTGAACTAAGCCCTATAGTTTCCAACCTTAGTCAAAATGTTCTTTTATCATGTGGATTGGTGACTGCTGATTGACCTCTTTTGAGCGAGTGAGCTGTGGCGAACCACAGCCTGTATATACAACATCTTATACCATGTAACTACTGGGATGCTTATGCAGATACCACTAGTCTCATGCTGGATTAGCAGATACTTGAAATCAATGGAAAGCCAGTATATAAGAATGTAACGTAAGTCCCTTCAAGGCAGCAATATCAGCATGAATTAATTCAGCCCAGAAAAATGAATAATTATTTCCTCAGGCATTTACTCTACAGAATTAAATGATAATACACTTTGTGATTTATACACTTTCAGTTTAATTTATATACTTTTTGCTTGTTGGATGTGTGGTCATAATATGCAGCTTTCGATATACAGTATCGTGCAAAAGTCTTGAAGTGGTGTTCATGTAGCCATCCAACAAGCATGGTCTGTTAGTCATCATTTACTTAATTTCTAATGTTAAGTTGTGTTCTGTTCTGAGCAAATATACACTCACTACCCAGATATATAGCTTTAAGCATCTCCTTTGACTGCCTAAGACACTTGCACAGTACTGTAGTCATTTGTATGAAGAGCCGTGAGCTGAAGCCACGGAAAGTCAGCATCTGAAACTCGACAGGGGCAGACCAGTGGAGACGCGACGACTGAAGGGATGGAGCTGATAGGTCTCCCGGAGCCGGGCCGATGGAGCTGATAGGTCTCCCGGAGCCGGGCCGATGGAGCTCGTAGGTCTCCTGGAGCCGGGCCGATGGAGCCCATAGGTCTCCTGAAGTTGGGCTAATGCTTTTTTAAAAAAAGTACTGGGCTGACCAAATGTTCCCTGCAATGTAATAAAATTGTCTTTTTTGACATTGTGGGGACCATTTTTCAGGTCCCCACAAAGATCTGTGAATGTAATCAAAAAACTAAAAATGCTGAAAGTCTTGTATTTTGTTTGGTCAAGGTTACAGCGGGTAGGGTTTAAGGTCGTCATGTTGGGATTAGAGTTTTCCCCATAGAAATGAATGGAGAGTCCCCACAAACATATAATTACAAACCTGTGTGTGTGTGTGTGTGTGTATGTGTGTGTGTGTGTGTTCGTAAGATAAAACAAATGAAGGGAAAGGAACTAGCGATGGGAATCACAGACTTAATTCCAAACAAAAGCTATAATAAATTACATCAGACACACCTTAAGATGAAAGGCAATTTCACATAATTTCATATGATACAATACACTGTGATCCGATTTAGGAGAGACTGAAGAAAACTGTTTTTTCCCCAGAAATGAAATTGCATTATTGAAAAAAAGAACTTGTATGATATTATGAAGGAACAGTATGAACGGACATGTAATATATTTTTGGGCCATTTATTGTCATGATTTAAATTATGCAGCCTGGAATAATGATTAAAAACAATTCTTTCCATTTCACCAGAATAGTCAATGTTTTACTGGCAGCAGGAAATTAATTACCTTTCATATTCAATTACGCAGATCCTTAGAATCCAACATATAGTGTCTGATTCTTTGATTGAGGTGATAAACTCCTCTCAGCATCCGTACTTATGAACCAGAATTTAAAAAACCACAGGACTTTGTATAAATCTCAGACTGTATTACAGTAATTTTTCATGTCTTTTTTGACTTTCTTTGTCCAGAGTCCCTGTTTTTCATTTGAATGCCTGGCAGTTGCAGTCCCATTAGCGGGGTAAGTGGCAGGTGGCAGGTGGGACACTATGGAGGATTATAGAATCATCTCAGAGCACGCAATATGTATTTACAATATTACCACATCCCATAATAAGGATACTGATCTGCAGCTGTGCTGACTGTATTTTTGCAGAAGAAAGCTGACATTTTTATTTGAAAAGAGACACGTTTTTAACCTTAGTGACCAAGTAAATGCTGAAGTGGGATTTCAAACAAATCCCAAATGAGCGTTTAACCTTCCCAGTGATGTGTATTGAGTAAATCTTCCAGTGTTTCTGCAGTCTGGGTAATTGCGTTGCCCTTCAGTACTTCGCTTTTTATATCCGTCTATACATGTGCTATTTGATTTCACCTTCACATAGAGTATTCTAGACCGTAGTCCTACTCAGTAATTTACTCCAGTTCATTTAAATTGGCAAATCATAGAGCAGGTCTAATCTTTATAATGCTTTTAATTAAAAACCAGAGTCGCACCTCCAGGATTGGGGTTCAGATTCCATGCCTGCTCTGTGTGTGAGTTTGCATGGTCAGCCTGTGTTGTGCAGGTTTCCTCCAGGTGCTCCAGTTTCCTCCTGCAGTCAAAAGAAATACAGCTAGGTGAACAGGCATGTCTCAATTGCTCTTAGGTTGTGATCATGCCTCAGGGTGTGTGTGTGTGTGTGTGTGTGTGTGTGCCTACAATATTTATTCAGTGATGAAAAGTTCAAGGTAGCTCATAGATCAATGTTGGAAAACCATAGTTTTCCAAGGAAACCTATTTAACATTCAAAGAACTATAAACCTTTTGCTAATTTATGTATTTTTTATTTTGGCATTTCAAATGCCATTTTATGTAGCTTGTGAGTTTTATTTGCACAAAATGTTCTGTGGGCAGAAGGAAAAATTATTGGTTCAGAGAGATAACCAATCAGATTGTAGAGGCAACAATGAGAGGAGGCAGGGCCAAGACATCTCATTGGTTGGCCCCACCTCCTGTAGTTGTTTGGACCCACCTCCTACAGTCTGATTGGTCAATTTTCTTTCTGCCCTCAGAACATTTTTACATAACAAAAACTCCCAATAGCTTTTATGTATCTCTGTACTAAGACTTCTCTTTGCAGTTGACCACATTTGCTAATTTAAGATGATGAAGAAACAATATACTATGCTATTAGTAACGTATACCACCAGCATTCATTATCATAAGCTCTGAGTTGTGCACTTCAATGTTTATATATTATAGTTTATGCATTGAAGAATTCCCAAAGGCATGTGGGCTTTTTGGTTCGCTATACATAAATACTTTTCGTTGTTTGGCCGAATATATTAACCTTGAAATTTTTGAAACGTCACGAGAAGATGCGTCTCTCCTGTGATCCTCAGGCATGTAATGAATATTTAACGAGACAAAACATTTCAGAGACAAATAAAGGAGGGGCAGTAGCAGACTGTCAATGTTTTTTATAATAAAAATAATATATATAAACAAACAAACAAACAGATAAATAATTATTAAGCTCCCGATTGGGTCTGTTTTGCCTGCCATGTATGTGCGTGTTTTTGGGTTGACAGGGTTGGTGGGAGTGGTACATGGCACGTTGCCTAATCTGATTTTTTGTTAACGTCCCCTTCCACATCCACAGATCACAAACACCAGCTGTAACTGTTTATACCATTCGCCAAAACTGGTGTCAGGCGTCACATGAAATCCAGCAACAGTTCTAATTACTTGCACCTCGCATTCCTGTGTGTAAACCTGCGATACTGTTGCGCTATATCCAAATCCTTCCTTCTTGTATTATTCGTGTATACATGACGAAAAAACCCCATGATTCGAGGCAGAAAAAAAAAATCTCCATTACAGATAATCTACATATTACCACTAAATAAAGTGTGAGCAAGGCAGAGTAGTCCTTTTAAATACAGTAGTTGAGTTTGGCAGCTTAAAATCGTTTAAAAAAAAATGTGTAAGTACAGTACATTGAAATTGAACAAGTTTGCACAAAATTTCTATTTCTCAGTTTCAGTGTTTTATACATATTTCCAGTTGGTTATTCTACTCACAATAATAATTTCACCTATTCTTGCATGTAGTAAGACGAATGATGGTACTTTGCTTATAGCCTCTGACGACATCCTAACTAAGAATTTGTAAGATGAGCTGGAAATCGAAGCAGGGCAAAACTGAGATACCATCGGCATAAGGCATTTAGGCTCCTGGAGTAAGCTGATTTTACCACGTTTGACTGGTTGAGTAGTTACAGTCTAAAAGCACAATAAATTCATGCTGAGGACAACCGTGGCTGCTAGTTCATTAATAAAAGATTGGCACCAACATTATTTTCTTCTGAGAGAGAGAGCGAGAGCAAGAGCTTTATAAGGATCAGGAATATTTTAATCCTGCCCTATCTTGAGTTGTCCATCCCCCATAACCTCTGATCTGGTATCGGATCACAATAAGCCTGGAGCTTGTCCTTAAAAACAGGCAGGCATCACCATGGTTGGAATTCCAGTTCATGTATGAAGATACATTCTTATTCACGACCACAGTTTAGAGACATCAGTTTGCCTGACCGCATGTTTTTGTATCGCTGGAGGAAGCCGGGATACCTGGACTTGCCCTTGCAAACACAGGGGATACCCCTTGATACTTTTAAAAAAATGATGTTGAGCGAACGCTATGACCTGTTTCACTCTAGTTTTTAATGTAACATCACACATGTGGCGACGCTGAGCTGAAGCACCCTACTGGCTAGCTAAATCTGAGTCTGCATTACGTCATAAGCGGCATAAGGCAAGACAACTGCACATCTGCAGTCCTGCTGCAGTTGTGTGTGTGTGTGTGTGTGTGTGTGTGTGTGTATGTGTGTGTGTCTCAACATTACTCTCACCACTTGGTGAGATTCTACTTTCATCATAAGAATTGTTTATATCTGCGTTTGGTGCGTTGATTAATAGAAATACCCTCATTTAGTCCTTTATGTCATTAAAATCGAGTTATCTTCTACACGTCTGACTTGAAAGATATAGTAGAAAATGCATATCTTATATAAATTCAGAAGTATGAGACACTAAGAAGTTTTAAATCATAGCACCTATTACAAATATTCACGTTTGAAAACTTCAGTCTAGGAAGTGATACATATTTTTTTTCCTGCGCAGTCAGGTACTGGCACCGGCATGAAAGGTTTATTGAGAATTACTGTTCTGGACTGTGTTCCTGTCAGTACCCGAGATTAATGTCCATGGGCCTATAGATGCAGTTTGGGTGAAATAGGATGACAGGAGACGTGTACTTGCAGAAGGGAACCCGGGTGCATTACTGCAGCGATAGCTGGCACGTGGCGTGGAAGCACAGTCGAGCTGAGAGATACAGAGTGTTCAAAGCCTCAGCAGTCTGTTGTTTTCCAACTTCGGGCTAACGTGTACGTTTCGGGAAGACAGGCCTTCACTTTTAATTACTGCTTCTCTTCTTCCCCCGTGCTCTGTTTGTTCCCTCACAGGATGTAAAAAAGTCTTATTTTTTCTGTAAATTATTCAGTAGTTTACAGTTATATCGTTGCAATTAATGATCCTTTTCAATGGTGCACTGTTTTACAGAAAATGGATGGGTGACTTAAATAACTATAACTATAACTAAGACTAATTATAGAAGTTTGTCGTTAGTGGTTAGCTTGTGGGGGGCGCGGTGGCTCAACAAGCAGCATGGTAGCCTCACAGCTCAAGGCAGTGAGTTCAGCTAGCTGGCAGCACTTGTTCCTCCTCATGAAGGTCGGTCTTATATGCTGTCTGATCATAGAACTACAGCATGAAACAATGAACAAATCAAAGAATCTGAAAAGGAGTAATGGAGTCTGGAGCAGCCTATGGATAGCTGCTGGTGGTGACGGCACTTCTCTGAGGAGCACTTTGGAAGAGCACTTTGATGTGTGGCATTAGCAAAGATTAAAGAGCGAGGATTATGTTGATGAATTACTGGCCCGCAGGTACTTTAACGTGTGTCCAAAATTTCTCAAAATATGTTTGATCTTTTCAACTAACAAGAGGGATCCTCCCACTATCTGAAGCTCATTGTTAAAGCTTTATAACGGCTTTTAATGTGGAGGTATTTGAAGTGCCATTTTATACCAGGGCCAGCTGTAGTAGAATAAAGGTTGAAATGCCTGTTTAATAATTTTTTTTCATCATTATAATTATGAAGACTACTTGTAAGGTATTTCTTATTTGTGACAAATAGCTTTAATGCAATTCAGTTCTTGCACAATCCAAAAATATAAAGTATATTACTTACAGAGATATTGTAGGACTTTGTAAAAAGGACATCTCGATTCTCACCCAGAGAAACAGGAATGAAGGAGGTTGGATGGTTGTTAGAAGCTATTATTTTTTTATTTGTAAATAATGATTTGCTGCCATTTCTGAAAGTTGTTTAATAATATCATACTAGCTCTGAATGTAAGAAGCTTGCAAATCCATAACCTGGTCTTTCTTATCAATACTCAAATAAAATGTGCCCTTTCTAGCTTAATTCTCAAATATCCTGAGGCATAAACAGTGCAAACTCTGTTTGGTGTCCAGATATTAGTCATTTCTCACTAATGTCAAGTCACCCTCACTTAGATCCCATAGCCAAAGTAAACAGGTCATTCATTCACTCGTAATTTGTCCTGCTGTGGATCACACGGTATTATTTCATATTAGCAGCAAGGCAGAAATTGAGGTTTAAACAGGTCTTTGAATGAAAGCCTTGACGCGGTCAGGTCCCTTGAGCCCGTTAGATGTTACAGGCTGTGTGGCTTTAACCCCGGCTTGATAAAGCTGCGAATAAAGAAGCCAAGAAGCCAGCCTTGGCTCACTGATATCCACATCACTAGCTACAGCTAGCTACGTGACGTCTGCCTTGGATCAGCCAAAGTGCAACATGCTTTCTCACGACCCAATCTGTTACCCTTATCATCAGTTGCACAGAAAATTCTGTCCTGGAGTTATAAGCCATGGAATCATGAAAGTTTTGATATGAATGTTACCATAGCAATGGATATTACATCATTAGCTCATTCTCGAGGCTGTCTGAGTATTGCGTTTCCCTCACACCGTCATGCCAGGGTGTGATATTTCTCGGTTCTTTAGATGCAGAAACTTGCTTTGAAAGACCCCCTATCCAATGATTCTGTTAATACAAACGCTGAAAAGTAAATAGTAATATCAATAGCTGAAGAAGTTTCAAAAATTGTTTTTCCTGCTCAGCGACAGGACAGGATCAAAGCAGGTGCCTTTGCAAGGTGTTGACCATCGTTTGATTTTTCGGAAGTGGATGCAATCCAAGGTGAAACAGAGATGTGTGTTGTTCATCTGGGTGCAATGGACAATATTTTTAGCTTTTGTGTGAGACAGAAAATCACTCCGCAAAATGGGAACTGTAAATTGTGGGGCTTTAACAGAGCTTTCCAGGCACTTGTGATGAAAGAAGGAAATGAAAATGACGAGTGAGGTTAGAGGACTAAGACTAAGTGGAACAAGCGATGGTGGACGAGTGGCTGATTTTTTTGTGAACATGTTCTTTTCACTCCGACCACAATTAACAACTGGACAGCCTGCCTTATTTTTCAAATATCACCCATCCATTCACCCATCACTCATCTGTTTGACTGAAATGCTTATCCCATACAGGGGTAGCTCAAAGTTTGACCTTTTTGCAGGGAGCCCCGGACATAGAGGAGGATGTACCCTAATGAAGAAGTCAACCCATCATAGAGTTGAGGATAGTTCAGCTTTAACCCAGTGATTTACGTCGCACTTGATATGCGAAATGCAACAAAGACAGTATGGAGTGTCAGTGTTATTTAAGCAGTGCTGCATATACAATTTTAAGTTTAGTAAATGACTGAACTTTTCAACTTCTCAGATTAAGGCTCAGAGGTTGTTTTATTGTTATGTGTATGTAGTACAATAAAAGTCTTACTTGGGCGCTTTTCTTGGAACATATGTGCCATAAACACAAAACAATAATAAAAAAAAATGCAATAAATACTGCTGTACTGCTGCAGTCAATCTTCCGACTACTTATTCAGGTCAGGAACATGGTGGGGGGGGATGGAGCCCATCCCAGTCAGCACAGGGCTGAATAGACTGAGACCTCACACTGTACACTGTGGACAATTTAGAGACACCAATTAGCCTAACTGCATGTCTTTGGACTGCAGAAGGAAACCCTACAGAACAAGGGGAAGACGTGCATCCATCACAGACAGACCGAAGGCGGGATTCAGTCCCCCAACCCTGTCGGTGTGAAGCAGCCCTGTGCTGCTCCATGACCCGCGATGTCACACCCTGCATATGGTAGATGACAATAAATATCGATTCATGATCAATGAATAAATGATCAAGAATACAGACGCTCCTCTACTCATGAACAAGATACGTTCCGAACGGCTGTTCGTAACTTGAAATGTTCGTCGTTATTCGACATCATTTTAAGGGTATACGCAAGTACAAAGAACTAGGATGCTGGGAGTATGTACGCTACGATGCTGCGCGGCGAGAGTAGCGGGCAGAAGTCGCACTAGGCGGAATTGGAGCGCAGAAAAAAAGATTCATGTTGCGGACAGGAAACGGGAGCCCAGTGAACGCAATTTGGACTTACAGTCCTCTTCGTTCGCATGTCTGAAAGTTCGTAAATCGAACGTTCGTAAGTAGAGGACCGTCTGTATTTCCAGACTAAGAAATGTTTAGCAGTGACATTCCAAAGAATGACCCATTATCAGCAGTACTCGTTTGGGTATAAAAATTGTGTAATTATTGCAGAACCAATTTTTAAAAACTTTTCTGCTAATCAAAAGGCTGAATCACTTAGTTCCTTGAAGGGGCTAGTATGGTAACAGTATACTTACTAAATACGTCCTCTTTCACACGTCACATCCCTTCTATTTGTTGTGTGGCTGCAAAGAAGAAGGGAAGCCTTTGTCGTTAGCTCTGCAAGTTGAAAACGTCAATCGATAAATGATTGCCACCAATTGACCAGTGAAACAGTAAATATTGCATTTCTACAGCATTATACTGCAGCCAAATGCTTCCATTAGACGTGAGTCACTATACTAATTTTTCCATCTTTACCCAGCATGCCCTGTGCAGACATGCTATTAGCTTTTCAGATGTTTTCACTTTGCATTCTGAAAGAATACAGTGTGGTTTCTTCATATTCAGAATTCTATATCATCTGCTAATACCGGGGCGTTCTAGTGGCTCTGGGGGTTGTGCTGTAGCCTCACACCTTCAGGGCTGGTGGGCTCAAATCCCGCCACCAGCTCTGTGTGGGTGTTTTAAATTTGCATGTTCTCCCCATGTGTCCTCCAGGTTCTCCGCTTTCTTACCTCAGCCCCAGAACCATGCATTTAGGTGATGCGGCGTCTATGCTAGAGACGTCCCGAAAGATGCATAGATGGGTCGTCCTCTCAGAATCAAACTGTCACCGCATCATTAGATTTTAGCGTATATTGTAAAATCGCTTCTTCATTCGTCGGACCGAGGAGACGTGTTACACATTCGAATGGGGTCCCAAAAAGCGGAAGATGGTAGGGAATAAATATTAAAATAGTTTTTACTTTTTGGGTTTTCTGAAGGGTTTCAGGAGGGTTGTACCATCTCTTAGAAAGTGCCTAGTGGCTTTCCCTTTCCTTTTCGGATGGCTGTGACTGCATTTAGTTATGGCCACCTGGGTAATAGCCCTATGCAGGCCTCATGAAAATGGATTGTGCTGAGTATCTGCAGCATGAAGGATTCATGCCCTGCAGTTAGATTAGGACCTGCCTATCATGCGCAGTCCCAGGGTGGCACACGTGTAACCCGGAAAATGTATTGCTGTAGCTATTCTGCTCCCTTTCCACAGAAGTGTTTGATGGTCATTATATTGCGGTAATTTTGGCTTTGCTTCCGCATAAATCAGATTTGATCATCTCCGCGGACGCCGTGTGGGAGGAGACACATATGCATTCCGAGGCACGACTTGAAGCAGTCGCATTTGCAGGGACGCCATATGATCCGTGCGTGGTTCAATGCGCGCCTTCCGGTGTGCTGTGTGGCTTGGCCATTAGACATGTAGAGCCGCAGTGAAAACACGCAAATGGGCCCGCGCCGGGCAGAGGGGATCATGAATCAGAGGCAAGCGGCACTTGTAATTACGGCTGCGTGATTTCAGTGTTGTCGCCCGAGCCCACGGTAACGGGCTGTGAGACGCGCACCGGGGTTGGTCGACCGATATGCCCTAACTGGAAAATCTGAGCGGCGAATTAATGGTCTGTGCTGCATCGTTACTCTACTACATGCTGTGATTGTTACACTGTGGCTTCATTTCAGCTACCTTTCCTTTCGTACCACTTTGATTACAGTCATTAAACCCGTTAATCATTAATACCACCACAAACACTATATAGAAAAATGAATATATCATCATCTGAATATTGCAATGCATCTTTGGCATCATTTGCGGCAATAAAAATGAGATTTAAAACATTAAAAACCGAGTATGTAGATCAATATTTCCAGTAACCACCGATTTACAACTGTGACTTCATATAGGCACAAAAACATTCAAATTACCTCTCAGTTAGCTGTCTCTTGCTATAAAATTATTGGTTGTGCCTGTTTTAAAGATACTTCATTTAGGGATATACATACATATACATATTTATATATATGAAAAGTGTGTGGTATGCATTTTCCAGCAGTGTTTTTTTGTGAATATAAACAGAAAATTGCCTTTGTTTGGAACCCACAGATGGGCCCACAGTAAGGTCCTCTAACTACAGGCCGGGGCCCGAGCTAACGGTGCCGTCCCGACACTCGCCATCCCGGCACTCGCCATGGTTACCAGCACGCTAACGGCACCCGACGGGCCGGAGCGTGGGAAGCGGCAGGCAGGCCTCGCGGTGTGAATTAACAACCCCACACCTGACAGGATACAAACATTTCCCTCTGAATGCTGTGAAGCCTCACCAGGGCAAAAACAACAGTAAAGTGCGGTCCCTGTGAGGCCCTGGACATCCAGCGCCTGCAGAAAGCCTGCAGCGCTGTGGCGGCACAGACCCCCCACACACATGGGGGCCAGCAGATCGTCCCTGAGCACCTGTGTCATTGTTTCATCTCCCCACTAACTGCCAGCCAGTTCATCAGAATACGGTATTCTGGACTCCACCTTTGGTGCTTCAGTATATAGTGGCGAAGGGCGGTGGGGGGGGGGGGGGGGGTGCTGGCCTGAATTTATGCCGTCTATTTGTTCCACGGCTGAATATGCAGACACAAACTTGTAATTTCAATCAACCAGATTTTGTGTAGACCTCAAGGGCTCCAACAGAAAATCCACCCAGGATCTTATGCTCTTATACACTTAATCTACGATCTCTGTGCTATCTTAATAGGCCTGCCTCCATCTCAGCCACTCTGTCTGCCGGTTATTGGGCTACACTAATTCATTTTGGGAAAGTGTGATCATATCTTACTCCAGATTTTAGATTTGCAGAAAATGATATCTTGCCCCCCATGTGTTATTTATTCATAGCGCAATCAGACTCGTCGCAGATCGCCTTCGCTCAGGCGGGGCGGTGTTTCGCTGAAAAGGCCCCCAACTGTGTTTCTGCCATGCGTCAGTGAGTGTTCAGTCATGTCCACGTATCACACCGGCGGAAAACTGGCAGGAGGTGTTAAATTATTATATTTGGGGGGAAATCTGGAAAGAGTGCTCAAAGAAAAAAGGAGGTCACCATCTATGAAAAATAAAATTAAAATGAGACAGAACTGATTCGTGATAATTGCATTTTAGCTAATGGCTAGTGGAAGATCTCTGGAGTGTTCCGGTTATTAAAGCGCGCCTCTGCCATCTTCTGCAGATGTCTGACTTTCCCTTTTTTCCTCGTTTTCCACAGGTAATTTAGAAAGAAGAGCCCTCGTGTTTCTGTGCCAGGTTTTGCTGAGCTTTAGCTGCATTAATTGAGCGAAATGTGTGTGTGTGTGTGTGTGTGTGTTTTTTTTCCAACTAGGATAACACTACAAGGTTGTTAGATTGGCCAACTGCCAAGTGATATAAAAACACTTCTGTACTGTATAAGTGCATTCTAGAATTCTAGCAATGTGCTGTGAAAATGTCTCTGCACTATCCAGTCCGGTGGGTTTTCTTTTACACTCTGCTCATTGTAGTTCCAAAAATCCTGGCACAGGCTCTGAATTTAAGAGTCGTGCACTAACACAAGGTTCACAGGGCATTGATTTCAGGAGAACATTGTTCGTAGGCAAATAGGCTGAAAGTGATTAAATCCTTAATGGATGCCCTCCTGGATAAGATGGAGGATAATGAGCCTGGAAATCAGTTAAATACTTCTAAGAGAGCAGACTACATTGTCACTTTACCAGGCGCTTTGTTATCTAGCTCTGGACGCAAGCAGTGGCTTTTTTTAATGCATCATTAGCGTAATTATCTGTGATATGAATCAACCCTATTTTCCGATTTTCAGAAGGGTAGCAGTCACTTTTCTTCGCTTCAAGCAACAGCCTTAATTTATACGTCTCTTGTAATATATATGTGTGCATATAATGAGTACACATAGCATATATCTCTTTTATTTGTATTAATATTGGTTTCTATAATAGGTAAAATGTAGGAAGAGCGTTGATGTATCCAGTTGCCTTGCAGAGTACGTGATTCGCCATGTTGCAGTCCAATGGATGGTTTTATGATACGTGTTGTTGGCATGAAGTCCCTCACATCTGTCGCCCCACAAGCTGAGGATAACGCCCCCCACCACCTCCAGTACCGCACCTGCAGTAAAAGCTGGCCATCATTACTGCAAACAGCAGGCGACACCTCCCTCCACATGTTCCCCCCCATACCTGCTAGAGAGTAAACACTTCTTGGCATGAGCAGATTCACCGGAGGACACCCATCCAGAATGCCGTTATCGGCATCGAACATCAATTATTCACCCAAATGTTGCCTGTTTGCATAATTAATGACTTATTACCTGAGCAAGGTGAAGGCCGACGGCGTCACCGAGAATTTCATCAGTATTGATCTCGGGTGAGGTGAAATTCCAAAGTTTTCTGGCTTGACGTTAGTCGTGCAAAGGATGTGCTGTTATTTTCTCTTCTCCAGTGTTGTGGCAGAAGGGAAGCAGAGTAATTACCACACTTGTTCTGCTGGACTTCCAGAAGGTGTTAAAACAGCGGTGTGTCATCTTCTGTATGTGGGGCAAGGCTCTGGGTCAGCACAGCGGCCAAGGTTTATTGGCTGTCATGGGGGTTGACAGAAAGGTCAGGCGAGGGAACTTTATGTGCCTGGAAAAAGACGTTAATCCAGCAGTTGAAAGGTCACTTGTGTTCCTTTATCTGTGAAAGCATTTACCGTTTCCATAACAGTTCTCAAAGGTATTCATCAGGCTTCTGTAATTGCCTGGACATATTCCAAACTCATTCCCTTCTTTTTTTTGGCACTTTCTCTTCAAAGGCGTCAACTTAATGGGTCCATGTCTAACCGGCTTCTTAACTGATCTTTCTGTAAAACGGATTGCAAATAACAACAAAGATTGCAGCCACTTGAGGACATTCATTTGAAATATGCCATCTTAAAATATATATATATAAAATGGGCATATAACAAAAGGAAGTCCAATACCAAAAACAGGGTGAGGTGGACAGTTGGATTCTCTTTCATAAGGGGATTACAGGCAGTCTCCATATTACGGACGAGATCCGTTCCCAAAGTCTGTCTTTAAGACAAATTTGTAGGTAAGTTGGAAAAATAATAATACAGGTACATAATAATAATTAAAAAGTAATAATAATTAGAACGACTTACAGTACATAACTGTACCTCAAACCAATGTAATGCTGCGTATTGCTCAATGCGTTTGTTATTACGAACTATTTAATGCAAATTTTAAATGTATTAGGCTTTATGGAAGTCCATTCGTATGTACGAGCTGTCTCGTAGGAGTCGGACGTTCTTAACCCAGGGACTGCATGTAATTTAAAAATGTGATGGTAGGATAATGCTAAATATTAGTTATGGGGGTAACGCTTACATTATGGATATAATCTGGCATTATAATCTGAAGAAATTAGGGTTACCTCTACAATACAATTTGCTGATCGCGGATCCCCAACAGTCAAATTTAGTGGGGGGAGGGGGTGTCAACCTCCCAGTCCAGATTACATTGTATTTCTCCTGTGAGAGATATATGTGAAACAATATATGTGAAAATTTGGGATAAATAGTGTCACCGTGCAGTATTTTGTTTTTCAGTTCTAGACGGGTGGCATCTCTTCCTTGCAGTACTGTTTCCATGAAGCCTTTCAGCACTGATGCTAAATGTTTTCCTCTCCTCCCAGGGCTTTTCCTTCCCTCTATCTTAAAAAGCAGTGGATATCTGAGATACCAGTCAACAGCTGGAAACATCCTGATAAAATTCCTGATACACATCCACATAGTGTCCCCCCATAAACACTGAGTTCCACATTGACTCTGTGCACTCAGTGCCTATTCTGTGGTACTTCTTTCGGTGAAACGTCGCTTCTCTGTTCTCTCTTCCTCCCAGGTTACTCGGTGTCCCCAGTATCGTGGATCCAGTGAATTAATGTGTGCAGCTGAGCTTCATCAGCCATGGAACAAATGGACTGTAAACCTTACCAGCCGCTTTCCAAGGTACGACATGAGATGGAGCTCGCCTACACCAGCTCCTCGGACGAGAGCGAGGATGGGCAGAACCTGCGCAAGTCCTACACCTCTCGGGAAACCCTGCCCGATTACGGACAGGACCTGAGGCTCAGCTACAATAGCCACGCAAAGAGGCAGACGGAACAGACCCAAGGTACGGGACAGGCCGCCTCACTGCTGCTCTCGGGCACCGCCAAACGATCCCTGTGGAACGTGTTTATGAGATCCAGAGGAACTTGCTGTCGGGCCTGATTACAGATTCTCCAGCAGCATCATTTACTTAGCAAAGTACAACAGTTCATTCTCAAAGCAACCAAGTCTCACAAACAATGAGAAAGAAATGTAATAATGACAACAAATGTAGCTAGCTAGGAATTTATTTATTTGCTGAAAGCAGAGATTCTCGTAGGGCATGATGGATTATTAGAACACCAGTGGAGGCCAGTGTTAAAGTGTTTGGGATTCTGAGTAATCAAAAACTCATTTTTTGTTAGATGCTACACAGTATATTTTTGATTTATATGTCTCAGTTTTTATTATAAGCTTTGGGCTTTGCGAAGATCAGAAATTGTGAAGATTGTTATCAGTACAGTTTCCCCGCTTCCATCTCATCATTCAGTCTGTGATCTGTGAGTCTGATCCCACTGATATCCATCCAGAACCTCATACCCTGCTGTATTTTGGCATCTTGCGTTTCATAAATATTTTGGAAAGAGACTATTTATCTGACTTTAGCAGTTCTCTCATGTGGTTTTGTTTTCAGAGTACTTACATAGATGAAAAATCACACTGCATTAGTTTGTTATTAAGAGAGTTTGCATATTCAATCCACTACACCAAATAATCTTAAGAAGATCTGTGCAGGAGCTGGAAGGATATTTTCCAGAGAATATGGGTTCACATAGGTACGATTTTCTTTGACGTGTTGTCGAGTTATGGGCGTTTTATAACACGCACCTAATTTGAAAACCAAAACAGAATGGTCATTACAACGGATTAATGCATGACATTGAAGGCATTATTTGGCAATTTCAAAATGCACAAAATCATTTTGGAACAAATAAGCCAACAGAAGCACTCACAAAAGAAAAAACCCAACAATGGCATCAGCCAGTCTTGGTAAATAGTTGAATTTTCTTTATAAGTTCCAGAAAAGGCACATATTATTTGATTTGTGTCATTTACTTACTTCCTCCATGCCTCTATATGAATAAAATTAATATACCGTTAGTGAATTAAATTTTATGAGATTTTTTTTTAAAAAACTAGAATTTCACATTTAATTAAATGGAATGAAGTATGTCACTAATGGCTGAGTTCAGCCTTAAGCTTAGAATGGATTGTAAATTAACAATTTAAGGTAGTCTGCAGGTAATCTGCTTTGGAGTATGTAATAAGATTTGTACGCCATTGTCTAAATTCACCATAACTTTTTAAAGAGCTTAATTAAATTGCACGGACTATTCTACAAGGTAAAAACTCTTCCTTTATGACGCAGATAGATACACACTGCACATTTTCACAGAACCACGACATGCATTCCATCACCAATTGTACTGCTCATAATTACTCAGAAATATTTGATGCTTACACAGTAGATTCATTTATACACAGTACAGCAAGAACACCATGTACGCACCATGTACGCACCATGTACGCACCATGTACGCACCGTGTGTGTTACCTGGAGTTACTCATTTAACATTGTATTCTTTAAAAATCATTTTTGAAAATTGCTTGGACTAGTTTTAGTTTTGGTAATAATAAAGTTAAAGCTTTTTTTTTCCTTTAAAGCTCTTTTTGAATCAAACTGGAAGGAATCCAAAGCCTTATGGGATTACCAAATAAAGAAATAACTGTGTCTTTCTTTTGTAACCTTTCTGCAATGTATTCAGAGTTGTATTGATCAAGTTATGGGACAGAAAAGAGCTAAAGAGGCAGATGTATTATGGTATGAATGACTAACACAATAGCGTACCTGATATCTTTGCAAACGAAGCATTTTTCATGGTGAAGGTAGCACATAAAGTTATATATTCCTGAAAAACATATATATATATATATACACACACACACACACACACACACACACACACACACACTGAAAAGTAGCACTGAAAAGTCTGGACACACCTGCTGAAAATCATGTGTTTTTCAACAAGATAACAACGCACACCTTGAGGTTATGTAGTGATTACAAGGAAAGACACGGAGTGCTGGGCCAATCACCTGGCCCCCACAATCCCCCCTCCTAAACTGTATAGAGCTTGTCTGGAATGACTTGGATCAAAGAGTATGAGCAAGGTAGCCAACTTGTGTCCAGAGCTTGTGGAAACTCCTTCAGGACTGTTGGAGAAGCATTCCAGGTGGCTACATCTAGAAGCTGGCTGAAAGGATGCCATGAGTCTGCAATGCTGTCAGCGAAGCAAAAGGGGGATGTTTTGAAGAGTGATAAATGCATTAAAAACACATATGTCCAGACTTTTGACTGGCATTATGTATAATATATATTGTAAAAGACTATACAGTTACTGAATTCATATATTTTCAGAAGTTGGAATCTTTGCGAAAAAGACTGTCCTGTATGGCAGCTGCCATCTCAACGAACCAGCACCAATCTGGTTACTTCAGTGTGAGTTGAAAGAGAGCCCCAAGCAAACTCCCATGCAGCCGCTAAAGTATTAGCACAGGCTCCGGGGCGAGGACCAATCAGGCATGACTAATCGACTCTCATTCCCAGCTGAAACCCAACCACCCCAAGCATGCCTATACCACCACACAGATCCACCATCAACCCCAGGAGGAGTCCAAAGCCACATTCCTTGCAGTGTACCTCCACCTCTTCTTTTTCTTTTAATGCTGCCTCCCCCCCCCAATAATGACCATTATTCCTTACATAAGTGACATTGTCTCATGGGATGAAGCCGCACATTACGATCGCCGACGGGATTGATTGACCCCCCCCCCCCCCAAGAACCATTTTGGACCATTTATGGAAGATGCCTATTCATATTCTCTGCTGCTTACTCAACGCTGTTCCCGGTACAGTCATGGCCTCTGGTTGTGGCTTGTGAGTCAGGTGACCCCACATTGTTTGCTCTGATGTGTCCTGTCTGGTTCTCCTTCCAGGAAATTTCATAAACCGACATGCCATTGTTTTGTTTTGCCATAATACCTCAGGCTAAAGTCCCGGCACCTAGAGACTTGTATGCATGATGCATCATGCTTTTATTCCTTCCCTCGCTCATCCAAAGATCTTCCTTTATCATTTTCACTGTTTCCTACTTATGCTTTGCTGATACCAGCACAATGACCATAACCTCCAGAAATGAAAACGTCACCCTCAGTGATTATGCCCGTCCCGTCCTTGCCGGTGTGATTGTTACGATTATAAGGGTTCATTTACCTTAAGTAGCTAGAGAAGAATAATAGCACATACACCCTATGGAATTACAATGCATATACCCTGCACATTGTTACTAAATGTATTGTAATTCTGTCCATTTTTAATATTCAGACCATGCACTGTTAACTAATGTTGAAAGGTGTGTAAAATACCTTAGCTAAATGAATGATTCATCAAAATGCTTTAACCGTTAAATTAAGTCAGTCATTACAAACTGTTCCATCTTTATTATTGTGATGAGATGCTTAATTTTCCCTTTAATTGATTAATCATATGAAATGCAAATAATGACAGCTGACACAAGAATGATAATAGACTAGTCTCAGATCACTGATTTTATCTTATTGCAAGTCGCAAGTGAATTACATAGAGCTTTTGATTA
>JAODKC010000002.1:348394-367828 GCA_026777985.1 Mormyrops attenuatus | reverse complement strand
CCCCCCCCCCGCGCCGCGCCCCCCCGCCCCCCCGCCCCCCCCCCCCCCCCCCCCCCCCCCCCCCCCCCCCCCCCCCCCCCCCCCCCGCGGGGGGGGCGGGCGCCACCTTTCGGCGCGGGGTCAGGCTGGTACCATGCTGGGACAGAGTGGGGGGTGGGTGGGTGTGAAAGAATAAAAGATGACAATCAATCCCACACTTCTCTGTAGCTGTAGTGGGTTCTCCAGCTTTGGGTGTGCTCCAGTAAGTGAAAAACGCATTCTGCAAAACCGTTGTCTTCTTACTGCCTGACTTTTAATGCTGCTAAGATGAATTATGTGTTGGGCTAACCTAATTTTTTTTACTGAGCTATGTATTTTAAATCACCTAATGTAGGCCATGCTGATAAAACGCTGAGGTGTTGCGCGCACGTCGCCATGGAGATGCTCGAGTGCACAGGCTAATCCCGTGACGGTCACCGAAGTCCCGTGTCCCGTCCAGCCCCCGTGAAGGTATTACCATCTCGCTATTTAACGGGCGAATGCGGGGAACGCAGTGTGTTTTAATAAAGATGGGATGTAATGTAGCGAAGGTTGTTTTCATGGCCCTTGGGTGACAACAATAAAGTTCATTTTAATCTGAATGCCTCTAACAGCCCTGTTCATTATAGAAGCTGTGTATAGATTTTTGGTACAACTCATGAAACAAAAATTCCAGATTAAATATTCCTTTATTCATGACTAATGTCAGTATTGCCACAGGGCATTTTTTTGGAGATTTTTTTATGCGCAATTATTTTTACCCTTTCCACGTTTTGTCAGATATTTCGCTACAAAGGAAATGAGATAAGGACATCCTGACCTCTGTAGCCATTCAGTGAAATGACTCAGTTAATTTTTAATATTCGAAGGGATCGCCAGATTTGGTACCATCTGAAAAATACTTTGTTGAAGTTATGCATCTATTGCATTCACATACTCTGCTGACATTCAGAGCCTGGGAAACTCACTAAATATATTTTTTATAAAGTCTTGCTTAATTTATCACTTTGGGAATGTTGAGACTCTGGGCCACTCTAAAATAAGGTCACCTGCCATGCAGAATTATACATGTCTGGGTATTTCTTTCACAAACATAACAGTAACTACCTGCATTGCTTAGCAAGGTAATATTATTATAACACAGAAATATATAAAAGCGAACTGTAACCACAAGTTGTAAAACAAATTATGATGCGAAACTTAGTAGCTAAAATTACTCTGCCGTAACTGGTGTGCAGGCTCAGTGATTAGCACGGTAGTCAGTTGGTTCAATCTCCCCGCCCCCCCACCCGGCTTGGCATGTGTCGATTTTGCTTGTTCTGCCTGTGGTTATGTGGGATTCCCTCCCGCAGTCCAAAAACATGCTGCTTGGGAAATTGATGTCTATAAATTGTGATTAGTGCATGATTATGAGCTGCAGTACCCGTT
Source organism: Mormyrops attenuatus (assembly GCA_026777985.1). Taxonomy (NCBI): domain Eukaryota; kingdom Metazoa; phylum Chordata; class Actinopteri; order Osteoglossiformes; family Mormyridae; genus Mormyrops; species Mormyrops attenuatus. The sequence goes on along the minus strand of JAODKC010000002.1, from coordinate 366,382 downwards.
GATTGCTGGGACGGCCTCCAGTCTCATCACAGCCCTGCACTGGATGAGCAGCTATGGAATACTGGATGTATATGCATTCATCATTATGAAATGTAAGTTTTTTTTCATATTGTGTGTCTATTGTTTTCATGTTTAAACAATATATATATATATATATATATATATATATATAGTGGCAAAGCAAGTAGAAGGTGCGAAAACTAATAAACGCAGAGGGACTGTGAAAGAATATCTCCCTGGCAGCAGAGCTTGGAATATCATTCGTCTATCACGTACACCACTTGGTACGCTACTGCAGATATGCAAATTCGCTTAGCGAGTTTGTCCGTCCGCCTTTGGTATGCAATGTCCAAGAAAGTGCTGCCCGCATTGTTTCCAGCTATCCGTTTTGTTATTGCCCTGCAGAGCACTTTAAAGTCGGTCGAATGTGAATGATGTGATTCTCGCCGCCCACACGTCCAAGGCTGACAATTTGACTGTAGTGTCGACTCCTACGTGAGATGATGTGCTGTCATCACTTTGACCTACTCAGAATGCTCCAGCGGGGCTTTTCAAGAATTTTGTGTCACTGGGAAAAAAAGGCGAAATCAAATTGCCTCCATCATGGTTTCTCTTCACTGGGTACGGCCGCTTTTCTGCATCCGCGGCATGTTTATACCCTATTTACGCTTATAAAAAAGTGTCTCTCCAGTGCCTCTTCATATATGCCTGACCATCTGACTGGTTGAGGTGATTAACCGTAACTTCTCCAGAACTTCCCATCCCTGGCTCTACACATGTGGATTTTCCTGCTTTTCTCCCAATTCTCTAGTTTCTTGTGTGATTAGGCAAACGGACCATTCTAAATTGTCGACGCTGGGTGACTGTGCACGTGTGTGTGTGTCCTGTGATGGACTGGCATCCAGAGCAGGATGCCCTCCTACACTGTGTCCTTTGATTCCTGAGATAAGATTCAGGATCTTGGTGAGCAGTATGGATAGATGGACAGATAGATGGGGTTCTAGAACTTTCCCCTGCTCATGACAGACCATGAAAAATTAGGTTAATTTGCTTACAAATATTTTACTGTTTGAAATGCATTAAACAGGCATTTCTTGAATCTGTATCTGCAAGATTTAAACAAACAAGCATACAGATAAATTTATGGTAAAACTTATAGGCAGAAAGCCTGGGGCATTTTAGGGATACATTTAAAATTCATGGAAAATAAATGTAGGTGAATTGGGCAGCTAAAATTACCCACCTAAGCTCTGACTTCTTTTCATTAACATTTGTTTGCGCAGCATTATAATCTGATCTGTTGGATGTAACGATCTGAGATCAGAACTTGGATAATGAAAATGCAGTTACACAAATTTGTTACACAATGTTGCAACCACGGCGTTTGTGGAATTCCTACAGAATAATTACAATATGCTTTCACGTGTTTGTGTCCCTGGAGCATTTTAATCTTTCTTACCATGACGTATATGGCTCAAAGTGACACTTTAGGTTTTATACTCATCCAATTTGAGGTAGACAAACTCCTTCAATTGTCATACATTATAGATAAATCTATACATCTCGATCACAATGGATTCCACATTTTATTAAGTCAAACACATTTTTGCAGGTAAATTTTTCACTGGGCACCTGCAGAACACACAAGTGAAAAATAGAAGGAAAACCAAAATGTCAATTTAACCCAAGAATGTACAATGTCACTCATGTGACACACAGTCTAGATGTTCCACTAAAATAGTACAGATATTATCCATCCATCTGTCCATTTAACCATCCATCTTCTGACCACAATCCTGTCCCATCAGCTTTGACTCCTGGTCATCACTGAAGAGTACTCTGAGCAGTGTGTCCTTCTAGCCACAGGTTCAATATGTGAAGGTTGTTTCTCGACGTCCTAGAATGCACCACTCTGGAGAGTCCTTAACTAGAGGTCCTAACTAGAACCTCTCCCGAAATATCTAGATGTAACTAATGTACAGATACCTTGCTATATATTCATGGGATGGGTAAAGTAAGGAATGTATATTTGCAGCAAAATGATATGAGACTCCTGAAGAAACTGTAGCAGATACAGGTTAAAAAGGAAAAACAATGCAATAAAATGCACATATGTTTAAAACAATGCTAAACCAACCCACGCAAGGCATCTGCTGGAGTTTGGCTTTATGTACTTGTGTATTATGTATAAATAAATAAACACACAGATAAATCCTGCAGACCGCAATGTGAAATGAAGCAGCATTGAGCATTTTAAACAGTGGACAACAGTTTACCGTGGCAGTTCTTATTGCTATTGAGTACAGTACATGTCCATAAAGGCTCACTGGACTCAGAAGCACTTTGCAAGTCCTAGACCTACAGAGGCTTTTAAGCTTATGGCTTGTAATAATCTTTTTTTTCACACATTTTTCACTTCTACGCGTAACTTTTCTTTTTTTCTTCATCGTCTGTTACCCAATTTTCTACCATCATTTTCACTTCCCTCTCATGGGTAAACCCGCCCCCATGTTTCATTAGCTACCGTATTATACTGAATATTGGAGAATCAAAAATATAATCCTGTAAGTCAAAGCCAGAAGCATTATGAAAGTGCAGTCTTTAAATAGGTGTCACTCTTAGAATAGCAGGTATTGAAACAATGCAGCCATCAGTGCATGAAAATTGCAGGAAAAAAAAACACGACCGGAAAGCATGACAGGAACAATGGATCGCCAAATGGACGCGCTGCCGCACGTGACAGCAAAATCAAACAGTGGCGTCGGGAACAAAGTGCCACCAGGAGTCGGCTAGCGAGGGCGGACGCATGACATGCCGTTGCAAGTGAAATGCGACTCCTTTCAGTCCCGTTAAATACCGCCGGAGTGACACAAAATGCCACAGCGGGAAGGCGGCATGACATTAAATGTGAATTTTAAACAGGACAGTATTTGCAAGCCATCTCTACAGATGCCTCTCCTAAATGATGTTTGGATTTTTTTTGGCCAAATAAATAAGTAATTACCTTCTCCCTCAGAGGCAACATTAGCGAGTGGCTAAACTGTCACACGTTATTCAAAGACATATGACCGTAAATATATTTGCGGAAGCATTTGACGCATTTTCAAGTCCTGCGCAGCTCTAAACGTGCTGGTAGTAGGTGCCAGAATCTCCCGGAATGTCCTGTGTGCTTTCCATTGGCTTGGCGGTAACGGTGTTGAGTGTTTCTGCTCGTTGCCAGGGAGGATTGCTAAGGGGGGCGGAGTTCATCCTCCTGGAAGGTGCTGGCCTCTCCCAGCATCTCTGTGGCATTTGGCTCTGTCCCCATCAACGTCGTCTAATAACATGCGCCTCTGTCTGCCCGTGGCAACCGGCGCCACCGGTGTTGAGGACGCATGGGGGAGGGGGGGGCTACCTGCTCCTCAGATTGCGTGCGATTGCTGGCCAGTCTGGCAACAGCGGTCCCACAGTCTCCTCTGTTTACTCGCGAACTGCTAAACTGACATGTGTTCAGGCTCCCAGCCTATCAGAGGTCTACTGACGAGGTGTGGCTGACGACACCGGCAGTAAATATGAGCCCTGGAGGATGCGCCCTGGCCTTTAAGAACCGATTTCTAATATTTGTGCACATATGTGTAAATAAAAGGTCTTAACCTGTGAATTGTAGCCATAATGAGTCATCATGGGGATGGTGTGCGGCTCAGCAGGTTAGTAATCTGTGAGCGTGATCAGAAGGTCGCCGGTTTGAATCCCACGGTCAGTAGACTGATGCCCCTGTTGTGCCTTTGAGCAAGGCCCTTAACGCTAATTGCTCCCAGGATAGTGGACAATGGCTGACTCTGTACTGTGACCCCCCCCCAAAAAAAAAGTCTGTCTGTGTACCATGGAGAACAGGATGAAATAGGTGAATAAATAATTTCCCCCTGTGGATTGAAATTCATTTATTTAAATAATCATAATTATTCATTTTCAGATGCAGTAATATTAGGGCAGAAGAGGAATCGCGATAACCAGTGCCATATATCCTCTTCATTAAATAGTGCTTGCTTTACCTGTAATTTTACTTTCTATAGAAACATTTTGTGAAAATATCTAATAATAATCTTTGGCAGACCTGTTTTCACTGTTGCTTTTAAAACACATAAGTAGTTTTTGAAGTTTATATTTACTGTGTACCAGGCCAGTGCAGTATAATTGTTCAAGTGAAACTTTGCATTGCTTGCATTATAGAGTACGTACAACATATTTGTTCGCTTATTATTATTCTTTATCCCTTTACAAAGGGCTATGGGTGCAACAAATTTCTTTAGGATTGCTGAATTGGGGTCTATTTCTGACATGAATATTCTTCAGATATGGAACAAGGGCAACGTGATACATTACCACAGATTCAAATGTATTCTTTTTCTCATATTGAAACATATATTACTTGGTACTGTAGCATCTTTGATGTCAAAAACCTCAACAAACTCTGAAATGGCCACATAAAATAATAAAAAAACTGTTTGGTTCATGCATCTGAATTGTGAAACAGAAGTTGCTGCAATAAATAAATGTTGAGTGGGGCTAGTACGGCACCATATTTTGCTGAAATTGGTCAAGGGGGGATGCTAATGCCTGTCACTGAATCCCACAATCAATTCTGAAAAATCCACCCATCTACCCATCCATTTTCACAATATAGGGTGGTGGGAATATTGAAAAATATTATGAAAATTAACATTTATGCAAAGCCATGAAATGCATTTCTGCCAGAATTTGAAGTCCTGCCAAGAAAACTGACATAGGTCTCTGCAAATTTATGTTTGTATTGTGTTTGCTAACTAACAAAACATGAATTTCCTACTGGACATCAGCTGCCTTTAATAGCAGGTCGTCTGCCGTGGCTTTGGCATGTGCAGCCATAGTTATGCATATAATTAAAGCCAACAATAAATTGATCTCAAAAAAGAGACAGAAAGAAGATGGACACCTCCCAACCACAGTGGTTTAAAATGAAATTCCTGTCAGCCAAGTTGTATGAGACAAAAAGAGGGGAATGAAAAACAAAGACAGCAAAGGGAGTTTATGGATCAAAAATATGGATGAAACAAGTGACAGAGCACAGAGTGTAAGTGTGCAGAGTGTATGAGTGTGCATTTTACGAGGTGGAAAGGAGCGGAAATATGCGACCCTCACCAAGAGAAGTGTTGGGACAGATAGATAGATAGATAGATAGATAGATAGATAGACAGACAGATAGATAGATAGATAATCACTGACTTTTTAAAACTACAAAATATATGCGTTAATCTTTTTAAACTAGAAGATAAATGGATATGTGTTATGCATGTTATCCAGTATATAGTCATCTAACAGACCAATGATTTTTTCTGAGCCTTATAATAATAAGGTTCGCAGGCCATTAGCTGTTAACGCTGGTGGATAATTCCTTCAAAAGATTCCTCTGTGTAAGAGTGGGAGAGTGTCCTGGGCTATTAAGAATGACTGCATTCAGACGTCTTTCCCCACAAGACTTCCGGTCAGGCCTTTTTTCTCACATCCCGTATTTTCACAGGAAATGACTTTCGAGGGCAGCCCAGCAGGTGATCCAGTTTGCAGTCTTCCCAGCGGTGCCTGCCGCTTCTCATCCTCCCCACACCCAGCCACCCGCAACCACCCTTAATTCTTCTTGGGGCTCGCTCGACTCTGCGGCTCCTCATAAGCAGAGATGGAAGCCGTCCAAACCGCAGTCTGGCTGATCCGCCCGTGACCTCGCGCGCTCACCTGCATCACACGCACGCTGAACCCTGAGTTCCTCAATCAACAGCAGGGGTCCTCTTGCAAGCTGCTTCCCAAGATTTCCAGTCTAGTCAGTTCCTCCTGCATGTAACATACATCATCCTATTTGCCAATATTTTCAGCTGTCTGCCTGTTCATCCATCTTTTTTCATTTAAATTATTTTTATTTTTTCTCTCAGACCGTGCTGCCAGTGAAAAATCCCTCTCTTCTTCAAACACAGTCTTTATTCTGCATTCCAGTAACCTACGTAAAATAAAACGCATCAGGGTAAAACAGCTAAAAAGCAATATCTGATTTCAATTAAAATGGACATGCAATGCTCAGAATTTCTCCGTATCAGTTAAAGATAGATTGAGTGTAATTGACTACAGTAACAGATATGTTATCCATATTTTTATTGCAAATGCTTATGAAATTAACAGGGCTGCTTGGCAGAAACCAGCGATTTGCATTTATTTTGAAGCTGTGACAGTTTCAGTAAGCACGTTTTCATTTAAACATAAATAAATAACATTTCCTTTAATTAAGTTTTGCCTTATAGTAAAATTGCGCAATTATACTTAATTAAAAATAAAAATTAGGTTCAAACTGAGTTAGCCTGAAGGGGAGGGTGCATCTTTAAAAAACAAACACAGAAATGTACGCACTGTCACCCTCCGCACCCCCCGCTACCCCCAGTTGGCTGCTTAATATCATTTCTGAGAAAATGCTTTATTTATCCATGTTATTCTTTTTTTTAGGTACATGAAACTAAGCTTTTGAAGGTCTGGATTAATTTCACTACAGGTTCCTGTACAGAAAAGGAAAAATGGCCTTCATTTGGAGAAATAATCAATAGCGGTGTCCTGGGGGTTGCTGGGGGGGGTGTTTACATTAGGTCATTTCTGCACGCCCGCAAACCTTCCTGACGGTGTGTTCCTGAGTAAGTGATGGGCTGGTTGATGAAAATGCCTCATGACAATGCAGAAGTTGTTGGTTTTTTTTTCTGCTTCACACCATTCCAGCGGGCTGTATTTTTAAAAGCCAGCTTGCAGAACTGAGTTACGACACATGTGGTGACTCCCAGAAATGCCTGCTGTCTAATTATGTCACAGATAGATTGATGTAGGACTCCATCTTGTGTTATTCACTGTTAGACTTCCTGCATCGCCGTGACTGCATCCACTAAATTAAGGTTCACTTCCCTTGTCATCCAATGTCAAGAGCTATGAATACTGATATATATTTTTTCCCACATTTATATTTATTTATTGCCCCCAGCTGTGTGTGGTGGAGTTTCTAGGTTTTCCTCATGTTCATATGGGTTTTCTTCTTGCAGTCCAGAGCCATTGTGGTTACATGAAGCTGTCTCTCTAAATTGTGGGTGTGCCCTGCGGTGACATCCAATCCAGGCTGTCCCGTGTTTTGTGCTCTGTGCATCCTGGGGTCGGCTCACGCACTGCCCTGTGCTGGAAATGCAGCTATATGTGGAGGGATGAATGTATTTATCGATTCCAAGGTTTAAAAAAAAAAGTGAGTTCCTTATAGTGTGCAATATTAAGGAAGGTAAGGTGTAAGGTGATGGTGATGGAATTTACTTGCATATCATTATTCCGTTTCAGTGTCTGGGGAGAAAAAATGCCTTTTAGAAACCAGCAGTGTAACTGTACCAGGCATCATATATTGCTACTGTATATGTGTTCCACGTGTTTTTCATATTTCAGCTTGTCTGATTATAAAAGTGTGACTGAAATATCCTCTCTAACTTATACCTTAGAAAATACAGTATTGCACATCAAAGTGTAGGTGTTTTTTGTCACTAGTTATTAGTAATCATATTAAAGTCATTGTTACAGTGTCTAGTATTGGGATGATGTAAAGCTGTCTGACAGCAATATTTTCACTGTTAAGCAGAATGCAATATTGTATTTTATTCTTTATTTGATGAGAAATTAAATCTGCAAAAAGACTTTTTCGTCATTCAAGTTATGAAAAAGGGAAAAAGATTAATAAGATTAGACGTCCTTCTGTGGGTGGGGTCTGGCAGCACAGGGGGGCAGCACTGCCATTTCACACCTCCCACATTGGGGGTTTGCCTCTCTCTCCAGGTCTATTCTTGCAGAATTTGATGTTCACTCTCTATTTTCTTCAAGTTTTTTTTTCCTTCCCTGGGTCCCCCCCCCCCCATTCCAAACACTTCAGGTTAGGAGAATTGGTATCTCTAAATTGGCCGGAGTGTGTGATTGTCTGTGAGTGCACAGCAAAGGACTGATATCCTGTCCAATTTGTGCCCTGGGCTCCTTGGGATAGGCTCCAGGCTCTCCATGACCCTGCACTAGTTAATTGATTGAAAGATAGATGGATCTTCCTCCATCTAACACAAGTACCTGCAGTCATTCACCAACAATATATATTCTCTTATTCCATTTACAACCATTCCTGGGTTTTGGCCAAGACTGATTGAACATTAATTTTTTTTCTCCAAGTGCCATAGAAACTCTACCTCCAATTTTAACAAAAGGAGGCTATAGTCCTCGGTAATCTCGCTGTTTAAAGGATTCACTGTGACACAGCTTCCTCAGGTTGGTATAAAGTCCTGAGGCATTTGAGAGAGTACGCCAAATGCCCCTGCTGAGATCAAGGCGGGGGAAAAAACGGATAATATTGCCGTTTCTTAGTGATGAGCTTTGTGACACAGGGGAAATAGATCAATTTGCATTTTATTACATGGATTATTGTTCCGGTATGCATAGACAGAGGTTGTGAGGAGTGTTACTAATTAAATATAATTTTGAGTGAAATGTTCAGGAGATAGACTTACAATTTGCTGCATATAACCAAAGGTTATATAACCTCTTGTTCAGTACTAGAAACTGTCACAATAATACCAGACGGAGACAGCAAATACTGTAAATACAAAAATTAGCTCGTGGTATTCCTTTTAAAGCATATAGGCTTACACGAATAGACGATTTAAAATGACGTCACAGCGGGCAATCCAAAATGATACAATAGAACGTCCACACAATAAGTCCCAACGGTCTGGCTTATCACCAGATACACATTAACTGTTGTGGGAATTAATCTCCCTCACCTGTTATCATTCTGTCAGGAATACAAATGGCGACCCATCTTATTAAAAGTAGGAGCGCCTGAGTGATTGTTAAAAAGTTACGCTCGCTAAAACAGACACCGTTGTACTTTAAAATGCCGTTACTGAACAAGAAACGGAAAGTACCAGGGGTGCGAGAGATATTTGCGGAGTTTATGTAGTCCCACGTACATGACTGACATATAAAATATTAATCTCTCTTGCCAGCGATGCTCCAGTGATGTACACGCGTACGAGGAAGTTGTGCCTCTAGACTTACTTTGCTGGGCGTCTAATTGTCGGCGCACCTTGGCAGGCTGCGTGACAGGCGCGCGGAAAGCGGCGCGGCCCCGAGGGTGATGTCGGCGCGAGGTGCGTTCGTGCAGCATCGACAAGGCAGCGCAACAGGGGAGGCGCGCGCGTACTCTGCAGTGCTCGCCCGTGAGCGAAAGCGGCGGAGCGAAAAAGCAAACGAGTTTTTTTTTTTTTTTGCGGAACTCCTCGGCGCTCCGGGTTTAGAGACGCAGTCGTGAGCTCCGGGAATGTTCCAGGATGCTAACGATCAAAGGGTGCTTTTAAACGATCTTGGTAAAACTGAGAATTTAAATATGAGTGCCATGCACCGCAGGTTTGACACCTATCACTTTGTGACAGTTTGAACTGCTAGTTTTTTTATTACCAAAATTGACAAAATGTATGAAACATTACTATTTTCCAAAAATGTAAATACACTGCATTACATTCCACTGCAAGGAAAGACAAAGTAACAAAGCAAAAAAGAGGAGCCAGACAGTCCAGGTTTTCCCCCTTATCCCCTTATATATTCATGCTACATCATCGTCATGTGACTTCAGGCCCTTAACCAATCACATTAACATAGGCAATGTTTTAAGCACTGAGAAAAGAGAAACCCCCCATGGACACCTGGTGTGCACCTGTCTCAAGACTGGCCTGTATAAAATCGATGATGGGAGGTGGCCTTTTGCTAAGAGGCTTCTCAGAACCTTCTCAGGCCTACAGACTCCACTCCAGATCTTACCCAGATTTCAAGGTTGTAGAACCATAAACTTGCATAATTTGTTTATTATGCAGGACAAATGTTATCTGGGCCCAAAAAGCGTTCCTCAAACTATGCCCTATTTATAAGGCACAACCTATAGCCTAATTATAATGAATAATGTTTAATCACCAAAGCAAAAATCAGATCACAGTGAATAGTGCTTAATCACAGTGAGTCACAAAGTATGTCTGATCACTAATATATCCTCAAATCATAATTGATTATTCTTCCATCGTTGCTATAAAAGTTAAGATTAAATTTGTTGAATCTAGGGGCTTGAGAATGGCAGGGGTTGTGTTATTTGAGTGACAGTAAATTCTTTGCCACTTGCCTACATTTGTGAACTTTTTCACATTGAAATAAAAATAATGCTTTTTGTTAGAGGGTGGGATGGTGGCTCAGTGGGAAGTCCTGTTTGCCTGACATCTCGGGTTGGGGGTTTGAGTCTTGCCTCCACTCTCAGGAGTTTGAATGTTTTTCCCTCTGTCATATACTTTTCCTCCCACAGTCAAAAGACACGCAGTTAAGCTGATTGGCGTCTCTAAATTGCCCATAGTGTGTGCCTTGTGACGGACTGGCATCCTGTCCAGGGTGTACCCCAGGGTGCCCTCTGCTCGCCGAAATTTGTTGGTTGGTAGATGGGTGGATGGGTTATTTGAAAACACAGCATACATTTTTGTGATGAGGGCTCAAAATACTACGTACAGTTTATGGGCTGGGGCTGATATGATGCCCAGTGGGTAACAGGGCTGCCTCACACCTCCAGGGCTGTGGGTTTTTATCCCGCCCTGCTGTGTGTGTGTGTGTGTGTGTGTGTGTGTGTGTGTGTGTGTGTGTATGTGTCTGCCCTGCGATGGACTGGCATCCTGTCCAAGGTGTACCCTAGTCTTCTGCCCTTTGCAGCCTGGGATAGAATCCGCATGTCCCTGTATTGGATAATTGGTCAGAAGATATATGGGTGAATTTATTATTTGAGAATACCACATACATTTATGTAGCTAAAAATGTGAATTGGAAATGAATGAAATACCACCAATAGTGCGAGCACCATGCACACCCTCTGCACCTCTTATGATCGTACAGCACAGAACAGACATCTGGGTCTTCATGTCCCCCTTGCCTGCATAATGTGATCCTCAACTATCGGCAGTTCACATGAATGGTAAGGGATTGAGACTTAGCTAAATCTTTCTTCAGCACTACTGTTCATACAGATACATGCAGAACTAATTCCCATTTTTATGTAGTAGACGCTTTGAGTCTCGCTACAGCTTTTGATGTATTTTGCATTCTGATATATCCATTGACAGGATAAATAAAAATGAGTAAAAAAAAAAAATCAATGCCTAATATGCCTCGGGCAGCTTTCATCAGCTTCTGTGGCAAGTGCGATTTTGAGGGAGAGTATGATAATGCCTTCCTTACCCGTTCACCGGAGGTTCCCTGGGAGCCTTCTGGAAGCTTACACAGCTGGGCTCGTAACATGCGACTCCCGCAGTGGGGGCTTTGGATATGTGTTTAATACCCTGAGCCGTGAGGGGCCCTGGTCCATTAATCTTGCCTTAGCTGAAGCTCTTCGGCCAACAGGTCTCAACGGCAGTCGCATCAAATTCACTGACCCATCAGATGAGGCCAGTGGCCTGAGGCCTCCGCTCCAGTTGCTGATGGATCATTTTTTATTCATCCCTTTTCTTAATTGTCCATGCATTTCGTGTTTTAAGGGTAAACATCACGCCGCGCGCGCTCTTCCTCGACATCGCGTAACTATTATCCCTGCATGTAATTATTGCCGTATTAATTGCGAAGACATTTTGATTCACGGAGTCAGGCCTGGGATGTAGCACATTTTCAATCTCACTGCATGCATTTGCAACAATTAAGATATCTGTAATTATAAACGTTCACCGTACCCACACAGATCCAAGGCCGTTGACTCATTTTCAGTTCTGATAAATTCTGACAGATGCATTGATCCATGTGTTATGGTAAGTCAGAAAAGGGTAACCTTTCCTTTTCATAAGAATAGAATCCTTGTGGTGGGAGAACAATGTCTTTCTATCACAATCCCCACACTCATTCAGCCGTGGAGAAACCTCGTACGCTGAATGCCTTCATCGCTAACCAGACGTTCGGAGTTTGTTCCCCGCGAAGAAGAGTGGCTGGAGTATTCTCAAAAGTAGTTAGAAAAGCTTGATTTAGACTCGTAAATTATTAAATACGTGGAAATTTAATGAGTGCCTAAAATAGTGGGCCATGATAGCATCGCCGGGGTGTCTTATCAATTTGAAGAGGGGGATAGAGATAGGAATCTCTGTAGCAGATACTGTTGTTCCACACTTCAGAACAGCCTCTTGCATGGTGCTGCTACTCAGGAATGATAAGCTGTGTTCATTTGAGAAGTAATAAGCAAAGAGGCTCATTTGTCTATCTGCATTAGGTATTATCTATCACCAAAGCTCGTCATTAATACTCCCTCACGGCTCATCAATATTCAGTTAGTCTCCAATCAAATTCCAGTATGCACAGACCGCCCCTGCCATATATACTTTTCCTAACACTTATTCAATACCCACTTTATTGTATAAAAGCTTTAAAATCAGCCAGCTTCCATTGAGATACTCCATTCCAACTCATCACTCCAAGCCCACGTAACTTGAATCCAAAACCAAAATTTCAGTTTACTCCCATGAGCTCAAGATGTGCAATTGAATTTTAAGCCTAATATCTTATATTTAAAGTGCCTTTATATTAATTGAATTTTTTTTTTGGGGGGGGGGGTTGCGGCGTAAATTGTAATATGCTTCTGAGGTGGTTTGTCTCAAAAGGAAAAAAGGATCGCAGATGTTGTCATGCTCCATGTGACAGTAAAAGAAAATAATAATCCTGTGCTGGATGGTCACTGAGTCACGTTAAAATATAAATATGAACATTCTCAGTATTCTTCACAGCACCAATAGAGCGGTGTGCATTTGATCCTTAAATAGAGAAACAAGCCGGTACTTTGTTGATGTATTCAGACAGATAACGATTGTTGACAGCGTCGACGTCCTCAAACTGTGTTTTTCAGCTGTCCGCACCAAGCTTTGGCAGTGGCATTCCTGGACTGCCAAGATCCATCAGATTTTTGAAGGTCACAGCATCGGGCGCATTAAATCTTCCAAATATCCTGAGCCAGTTGGGCCATCAAGGAGATGCGAGTCCCAGAAACATCTCTGGCACTCCAGGAGTTTGCTTAGCCCCCTCTCAACGCTGCGTCCTGTATTTTCTCAACCCCAAGACTGATCTCGCTAATATTATGTGTGCGTCGAATGGGTTACTCCCTTTGCATGTACGACCAGCATGAATATTTATCGCTGAACTTTTCACTGGGCTCTCCCATTGGAGGCAGTAACAAATCGCAGTGAGTGTTCAGGCAGCAGGCTAATGCTGCTGGGTAACCACTTGACTATATTATTATTGTGAGTAATGAGGCAAATAATGAAGCCAACAGTATCGCACATTAAGAACATGTATATTATAAACATGAAATTATTATAACATAAAAACATGTCTTGGAGAAATAACATTGCTTGTGTACAGATGCTCAGCTCTCAGATTTGCTTTGATTTTTATTATCCAGTTGATGCAAATCTCTGCTGTATGTTGTATATTGTCTTGTACAATCATTACACCCATTATATATATCGCCCCAGAGACCCCTGTGATAAGCGTGCGCACACGTGGGTAGGAGCGCTGCCTGTTTTGACGGACCAGTACATCATAAATGCACTAATCATGCTTTTTGATGTATTCACATGCTCAACACCTTGTGGCCTTTATGTGCATTAAGAGTTTCAGCAGAGTCCTGGAAATAATGGGCTTCCTGTAGTGCCCATGTGTTAATGGAACCATTCATCTGAAATGATAACATGTAACATACTCATTGGATAACATGTTGCGTAGGAATTTTTCATCTAAGGAAATATTATTATTATTATTATTATTATTATTATTATTATTATTATTAGGTACACTTTCTGTGAATGCATTGTCTTTAAGATTCTATGCACACATTAATAACATAACATGAAAATGCATTCATAAATCATTATAAACAGGGCTATACATATTTATTAAAAGGCATAACACATCACAGCTATGTTTATTATTTTTATGGATGCTTTATGAAACTTTCATGCATAATTCACTATAGATACCTTTACAATGCAATACAAAGCAACCTTAATTCCAATACTGACTGTTATGACGGTATCTATAATGCATTATAGATGACAGCTTCAAGGTAAGGGTTACATATTATTATTATTATTATTGTTGTTATTGTTGTTGTTGCTATGAAGAACAACAAAACTACAACAACAATAATAATAATAATAACAATAGTAATAATAATAATTATTATTATTATTATAAGGTGCGTGAGTGGGTGTGTGGCTTCCTCCTCCTGACCATAAACCTGCAGTTAGGGAGGCCGTATTCTCTGTATTGCTCATGAGTGTCTGAGCCTGTATCCAGTCCCAGACTGCCATCCGGTCCAAGGTGTCCTCGTCCTTCTGGTTTGTCCTTCCCGGGACAGGCTCCAGGTCCACTGTGACCCTGTATTGGACAAGCAGCTATAGATGATGGATGGGTAGAATAATAATAAAGAGATTTTTTTTAATTTACTAATTACTATTTTAATTATTGTTGATTCACTTTTTTGTTTTTGATTCATTTACCTTAATATCTCGATGGGTGACTATGAGAGAATAGAAGAATTAGCTGTACTCATGATTAAAAGCTTGTACCTCACGGGTAAACTGCTGTTTATAAGTCGATCACCTCTACCGTTATGCCATCCGCAGGACTGAGAGCGTACCTGTTTATCCTGAATTGCTAGTGTATGCAGTTTAAACAGAAGAGAAGGGATTTAGCTGATATTCGTTCAACCTCATAGTAGTTATCACATTCAAAACAAAGAAATTTTGAGCTGTAACTTTGAGCAAGGATTTGTTTGTAGACTGAATAAGAATTTGACAAACTAAGCAGGCCTCAGACAATGGCCTTCGGTGCTTTATTTCAAAGAGGGAGGGGATTTCTGTTTGACTGAGGTGTCTGGGCATTGCTATAATCCACACTCCATGCATTATTAATTTTCTTTTTTCTCTTTCTCGAAAGTACACAAAACAAATATTTCGGAAAAGCTGGAAAATGAGGTAGAGAAGCCAATTGTGTGAGACATCAAAGGAATGCAAGGTTGGCCCTGGAGAAGTGTCAGCTTTGAAGAAACCTTAGGTCGATCTCAGCCCCCCCCCCCAACAATAGGAGTCCCGTCCTCAGCCACTCGTTTGAAATGACACCTTCATCATGGCAGGGACACTGCTGATTGTGGAGCACTGCAATCAGGATCTTTGATCTTAATCAGGGCTTTCGTTTTTCCTTCTCGTTCTTTCCACAAGGGAGGGCATGCTGAGAATGTAAAATGTAAGTGAAGCCGTCCAGGTATTCATTTTGATACTTTCTTTTGTCATATGAAAATACTTGGAGGTATATTAAGTTATTTGTCTCTGTCCCATCCATGCCCTACCGTGTTCCCTATTCGTTACAGGATCGCCACCAGGCTTTCCCTTACAACACAGTACTTGATGAGTTCTTGGAAGATTTGATATTCAAGAGGTTATTGTCATATGCAAAGTAAATTCGGTTACGCTATACAATGAAAGTCCTACTCTGCATGTCCTTCCAGCCACTGGTAAATGCAAATTAAAACACAAAACTGAAATGCAAATGAAGGTGTTAAAAGCACAATTAAACAGTCAATAAGACAATAAATATATGTACAATTATGGCAATAAAAATGTAAACACAGTGCAATGTAATGTAATGTGTAATGTAATGTGTAATGTATATTGCAGTGTAAACATGAAATGCAAATATTGGGACCATTCTGAGGAGTGGATAAGTGTGGGTATGATGGATGGATGTTTTTTTATCAACTGCCCTCCCCCCCTCCCCACAAATAGGTAGCACGCTACATTATTATCATTACCAAGAGCAGTGCTGGAGTTCAGGTAAACGCTGATAACAGAGTAACTTGTGGAGATCTTTGATGAAGGTCCATACAGAAGGAGGAAGGAGACACAATGACAATAAAATACCATGGCACCAGAACACCATAACAACAAGACACCATAACAATTAGACAACATGACAAAGAGACTCCATGACACCATAACACTGAAACACCATAACAACGAGACACCATGACACCATAACAACGAGACACCATGACACCATAACAACGAGACAACATGGCTGTTTCTCAATACCAAGAACACAAAGATCATTCAGTGCAATGAATCATGGGATTGGTCTCATTTGCCAAGGATGCAACCACTGTATCCCTGACATTTGGGGTGGGGCAAGAATGACATTCAGGGATTTTTCCTATCCTCTTTACTTCTGTTCTTAGTGTTAGAACTGGTGTTAGGCAATGGAAGATAATGTAAAACGGGGACACTAGAACACAAGTATGGTCAAGTGCACATATTGAGAAATACTTCACCACAACAATGGGATATCATGACGCCATAACAATGAAACACTATGACATCATAACAAAGAGACACCATGACACAATAACATTGAGTTAGCACAACATCATAAAAACACGACAGCATGACACATAATAAGACACCACGACATAATAACAATGATAAAGCATGACACACAACAATAAGACACCATGACATCATAAAAATGAGATAGCACAGCATCATAACAGCGAGACACCATGGCACCATAGCAACGAGACACCATGATACATAACAACTGTGCTGCTTGAAAAAAATGTAAAAATCCAGTCTAAGGAGTTTTCAAAGGCACTTTCCGCTTTTTTCCAAATAAAGCATAAGAAAGATAGGAGAAAACATCTATTTCACTTTCATATTTTCCATAATTTCACGCTTCTTCTGGATTTCAGAGTATTTCACCTTTCAGAGTTACCTGCATGCTGTGGAGGTGCTTACAATTGCTGATTATTTGTGATGTGTCACACAATAATAATAAAAAAACAATAAGATTTCCAAGATTTATAGATTTACACAGACGGAGGAATTTTGCTTAATAAGTATGGCTATTCACGGTTTCAGTTAAAGTAATTAATACTTTAATTATAGTAAGAATGTCATCAGTTAATGTCATTTAACTCTTACAGGAGTACTCTGTCAACACATTAATTTCACTTTGAATATTCCTCCTCGCTACTTCAGAAGAAATTTCAGATGTGGTCACCATCCTGGTTTCGGCGTGCACCTTTTTATAATCGCTTACTTTCAATATTCTATCAAAGCCAGCTTTCCTGGCGCACAGATTGTGTTTGTTTCTGCCATAATTCTTATCAGTGCCTGTCATGCGTTTCACCTCTGTGGAAGACAGTTTCATTAAGTCACCCGGCAAAGTCAAAACATTGTTCCATGCAGGAGATAGATAACCCCCTTCCTGCCAAGGTCTCCTCCATTAGTTTCCATCCCTTTACAAAATTAGGCGGTAAACATCTTCAATGGTTTCCTGAGCAACTTGAAGTACCCTTGTGTATCTCAAAAAGTTGATTGTTTGAGCAATAAGGCCAAGTCAATGTCTTTGACATCTCAGATGGCTTGTGCCTATATACATGTAATGACGGAGGGTCGATTCTTTTTTTATTGCTAAAAGCAACCAAAATGAGTGTTCTTCACGCTAACTGGCAGCTTGGCCATAGTGGTGGGGTTAATGTAATTGGTTTGCCATTATGGGAACACAGGCAAACATTTGCAAGTTAATCATATTAATTTAGTATTACTTTAAGCGATGTCTTGACTTATATATAGTTGGTGATTACCAGCTGGCCTCTGTGGAGAAAATTGAATAAATTATTCTTGCAGTAGACATAAGTGATTTTGTTTCTGCACAGAATTGGCCTGTGGAAATTGCTTTGAAAATGGTGTAAAATGTGCTCAGATTTTAAGTGGTCGTTTTAATTTGTTTGCGCCACAGTTTTATGTCTTTCAGCTGACATCGACATCAACAACAGAAGAGTTCAATTTGTCCTAACACAGTTTGCAGGAATTATCAATTTAA
>JAODKC010000002.1:325569-340079 GCA_026777985.1 Mormyrops attenuatus | reverse complement strand
CAGGCAGGCAGACAGATAGACGGATGTGTAAGTGTGTAGGTAGACAGACAGGCAGGCAGACAGATAGACGGATGTGTAAGTGTGTAGGTACTGTAGGTAGACAGGCAGGCAGACAGATAGACGGATGTGTAAGTGTGTAGGTAGGTAGACAGGCAGGCAGACAGATAGATGGATGTGTAAGTGTGTAGGTAGGTAGACAGGCAGACAGACAGATAGACGGATGTGTAAGTGTGTAGGTAGGTAGACAGGCAGACAGACAGATAGACGGATGTGTAAGTGTGTAGGTAGGTAGGCAGGCAGGCAGACTGATAGACGGATGTGTAAGTGTGTAGGTAGACAGACAGGCAGGCAGACAGATAGACGGATGTGTAAGTGTGTAGGTAGACAGACAGGCAGGCAGACAGATAGACGGATGTGTGAGTGTGTAGGTAGGTAGACAGGCAGGCAGACAGATAGATGGATGTGTAAGTGTGTAGGTAGGTAGACAGGCAGGCAGACAAGCAGCATCATCCGTTCATCCTCCAAGCACAGAGTCTGGGGGCCTATGCCAGGTGAAATAGGGCAGAAGGAAGGGATACACCCTGGGTAGCAGTAAGATACAAGGGTGCAGATTTTGGTAATAGATAGATATATAGATGGATAGATGGATGGATGGATGGATGGATGAATAGATGGATGGATGGATGGAAGGGACAGAGTCCTGGAGCCAATCCCAGGTGTCATAGACCAGAACTAAGGGGTACACCCTGAACGACAATAATATACAAGGGCAGAGATTTTGGTACAGTCCGTAGGGGCATGTCCATACCCATACTGAGGGAGTACTGTGTGTGTTTAGGGGCTTGAAGATGGTTTTGTCCCTATACCAATTATGTAAGCAAACCTACGTCCTTGGTAATGCAATAATACAGTGGACTTTGGAACTAGATAGATAGATGGATGGATGGATGGATGGATGGATGGATGGGTGGGGGGTTATACGATTGCTTGGAACAAACCATATGAATTGAATTCCATATGTTCCATATTATGCTCAATTGCTCTAATTATCTATATATGACATATGCTACTGCCTTTATGCACAGCAAAGATGTTCGCATGCAGTTACTCTTTCTCCTGTTTGCATTTTAATTTGTAAGATTTCGGAGCATCTTACAGACTAACTCCAATTAAAATTAAATTTGAATTTGAATCGAATTTGAATTTTGAATCGATTCAGAACATCTGAATTAATCATAACTCCCACTGTATGCCCCCATAAAGCTTCTTGAGCTATAGAAATATGTACTGCAAATTCGGAGGGAAAAATTAATGTATATATATATATATATATAGATATAGATATATATGCTTGTTTGTGGTTTCAGCGATCGCCATTTGCTGGATGACATTCTAAAATATGCTCGACTTAAAATCAACTTTTAAATCCTACAATCAAAACCAAAACAAGCCGCACATCCGACATCCATTCGTGGCTTTAAAAGATGGTATAAATCAGGAAGGAACCTCAGGTTTTCAGGACGGGGGCAGAGTCAACCAGGCTCCCCGGTCAGATATACAGCGACTGGAGATTAAACCGTTGTCGGGTGGCGTAGGCAGGACAGCCTGTCACCCGTCCGGGTCTGCTGTTTAGCTGCTGCGCCGGGGCCGGACGGATCAGGACCTCCGTTCTGGCAGATGTATCTCCTTGCCGGATAGAAGTGACAATAATCTCTGAGGGTTACAAAAATAACAAGGCACATATTGAAAGCATCGCTCCGAACTGTCTCGGGGTTACGAAATAATGGCACATGGAAGAATCCCAGCTGTTATTAACTTGCGTTAAATTATCGATTTTTTTTTTGTAAAATACTGCCGTAAAATACATTCTAGTTTGTTCGTTATTTTTAGTAATTGATGATAATGAATACTTTATGTGACAGTGAAGAAGGTTTTTTTATTCCGATTTTTCATGATTTTAAAAAATGTAAGTGGGTAAAATATTTGGATATGTGGAGGAAACGAAGAACGTGGAAACGTTTATAAGCACATTTGTAAGGATGGCTGTGAGGCTGGTGCATTGAGCTGGCTTGGTTAATGAATCTGCCAACAGGCTTCCAGATTGGAAATTACAGCCTCCTACACCTTATACCTGGTGCAGTTCAGTTAACAAAGATGGGGTTTAAAAGTAAACATTAGATGATTCAGCGCAAACGTCGAGCTGACAATGCAAAATGCACAATGTGGATTATTTTCATACGTATTATGGTGCTGGATGGTTTGGGAAGTGTAATGGGTACTTTATTCCTCTTTTTTCCCATGTAACAATGTACATCGTTTATTAAGTTGGCGAAATCTGCCTATTGTCGAAATATAAAGAATCCTGTGACAGGAATTAGAGCTACTGTGGTTTCCAGAAAGTTTCAGCGAGTTTCCACGCATCCTCACTTTTTTGAACAAAGACTTTTATTTACCCAATCCGCGGTCCCTGGGCTATCTGGAGCGCTCTTCGTGAAGAGATAAATTAGCCTAAAATATGTCTGAGAAATTTGATTACATTTTTAATCAATGGGAATAAAGCTGAACGTATAATGAGCTTAGAGTCAAGGGGAAAATAAAATCCATTGAACTGAATCTGGACCAGCTATCAATGTTTTCGGGATTTACCTTCTGTCTGAGACTATTTTCCGTTTTGTTTGTTTGTCGGTAGCTGGAGACAGAGGTGGTGCTGTTAATTGGAGGGCATTTGACAAAATAGGTCAGAAAAATAAGTTTGACGCATTTTCAGGAGGGAGAAGGCGGGGAGGTGAGTTAGAAGGTTGCCACCAACGATATCTCAGCGGGGGATATGCCTCGATATTCCAGAGCTTCCGTGTGACAGGGGGGTGCTGGGTAAATAGCAGAGTTGGGCTGACAGACGCTCCGCACAGACGGGTTATTTAAAGGCGGCCGCTCGGCCCTCTTTGGCAATTCATATTTGTGTTTATTTAGCATCTCCTGCTGTCTGCTCTGATTTCAGCTCCTCCAGTTAATTAACAGCCTAGCTCTGCAAATCTAGCCGCTGTTGAGTAGGCCAATAATGCCCATTAATCAGTGCCTGGAACACCGTGGAGCCAGACGTCCCCAACGCCCCCCCCGTTATGGTGCTCATCAGCATACGTCACTTCATCGTGGCTCCAGTGCGGTACCTTCGGTGACTTTCAAACATGAAGGGGACTAGGGAGACTTTGACGAGAACTTGCACGCGTCTTCCATTCCTTCTGGAACATTCCATAGGTTGCAAAAAGTTCTTCGAGCTGAAATCTCGAACTCGCGAACAAAGAGGCCATGAGTAGCAAATGGCACGT
This sequence comes from Mormyrops attenuatus, assembly GCA_026777985.1. NCBI lineage: Eukaryota > Metazoa > Chordata > Actinopteri > Osteoglossiformes > Mormyridae > Mormyrops > Mormyrops attenuatus. Next base: position 336,753 of record JAODKC010000002.1, on the reverse strand, counting down.
AAATAATTTGTCCACATTCATTTTAAACTATTGCAAAAGTTCAAAGATCTAATACACTGAGCAAAGTACTTTAATTCCCAATAAATGCCAAGTTCACTTGCCAGTAATTATACTCAAACGGGATCTATATTTTACATGGATTTTATTACACCCTGATAACCAAGGGCGTAAGTTTGGTTTAAACACTGGAGGGGGAGGTCTCCACCCATTTAGGGCGAAACATGATTATTGGGGGGTTGTCTTAGCTGGTCTGGATTATTGGAGGGTTAGACCACCCCAAAAAGTGTGTAAAACCAATTCATACCTGTAGACCTCCCCTCCCAGTGTCATGCGGTGGTTTACATGTGGTATCTCCAGATAATAGGACACCTGTTGGGATTTGAGTCCTTTCATGTATGGTGTAAGCTGTCGACTTTTATGCTACACAAAGCAATCGCAGAGAAACACCAAGCTTGACCAGAGGTGATAGTAACCTTTGAAGGTATTGCAAATAACTCTGTTCAGCCATAAATGACAGTGTGATAACAGGAAAAAAAAATGTGTTATTAGAAAAACGAGAAGTGCGCGTCAAAGCGGCCGCAGCGGTTTACAACGTTATGTCTTTCCATTTATAATAACGCCAGTCGTGTTGAGGATGTTGATACCACAGGTATCCCGTAACTCCATAACTTGAGCATGGCAGGACATTAGTTTGAGTATCACCTTCCAGCTTCAGCATTTTTGTTCATTATTTCGGTGGAGTTTAAAGGGCTGTCCAGCCAGCCATGGCGCCCTCCTGCCATGGATTTGGTAAGGATCACCAGCAAAGCAGCTGTAGACCGTGACATTGCCTCCTCTATGCTTGACAGTGTGAACCACACAGGCAGAACTCATCCGTTCCTCCTCTGTGTGCCTTACTAGTAATAGGCAGTGTGTAAAATATTACTCATGGCTAAATTTGGTTTTTAAGCGGGTGCGCTCATGATCTTTACACACACACACACACATATATATGTATATATATATATATATATAAAAGAGCATGGTGGCTATCACTGTTGCCTTACACCTCTTGGACCAGGCTTCCTATTTCTGCCTTTTCCATGCGTGTGGAGATTTGAGTTTGCATGTGCTCCCCGTGTCATTGTACAGTTTCCTCCTGGCACGCCAGCTAAGGTGATTTGGAGACACCAAATTGCCCGTAGCTGTGCATGTGTGAGTGAATGGTGTGTGAGTGTGGCCTGTGATGGGTTGGGGCCCCATTCTGGGTTATTCCCTGCCTTGCATGTGTGAGTGAATGGTGTGTGAGTGTGCCCTGTGATGGGTTGGTGCCCCATCCTGGGTTATTCCCTGCCTTGCATGTGTAAGTGAATGGTGTGTGAGTGTGCCCTGTGATGGGTTGGCGTCGCATCCTGAGTTGTTCCCTACTTTGTTCCCAAAAGGCTCCAGACCCCCCCACCACCCTGAACAGAACCAGCACTGAAAATGAATGTATATAGTTGTATGTGTGGGTTAGGGTTTACCACAGCCTTTTATCATGTGGGAAGGTTTTTCAGGTCTCCAAAATGTGATCCTCACTTTTATAAAAATCAGTGAATCAGAAAACTATAATAGCCAAAACTCTCGTATTATGTTTGGGTATTTATAGTTGAGATTAGGGTGAGGTAAGGGCTATGGTTATCATAGTTAGGATTAGGTTTATGCCCATAGAACGGAAAGGGGAGTCCCAACAATGATAGAAACATATGAACTGTGTTTGTCTGGTTGATGACATATATGCAGTACACACAAATGTATTTACACTGGTGTGTGTCACAATGTACCATACGTATGTAGTGTATGTGTGTTTCTCTGCAAATAAGAACTCTTACGCCTATCATGTGAATAAGATATATATATGTAATTGAAAAACATACAAATATGCAAAAATAAATTCCACTTAAGCATTTGTTTAAAAGTAAATAAAAATAAAAGTAAAGCTAAAAATGAGTGTAAGATGTGCCGCCCCGTCAGAAGGTGAGTATTGTAGTGTCTGAACCCCCATATGGCAGAAATTCGTGACAGAACAGAACTATAAACAAGCACCAGAGCCCAGACTCGGTGCTATTCCCAGGTCTATGTCTTGCAGTCGAGGCGTCCCCTTTGCCTCTGTAAGCCACACTTTAAAAAATGTCTGTCTTCAGGGTCTTTAGTAGTGTCTTCACAGGCAAAGCGCAGAGCAAACAGCACTGTTTCCATCCATGCCACCTTATGCTGGACAGTTTACAGCCCACGGTAATTACCTTCCCCAGCTTGGGGAGAACATGGAGAAAAAAAACAAGGCAAGGCAAATTCCCTGGGCTCAAGCTGCTGAGATTCCTTTTAGTTTTAAACTCAGATGTAAAGAAAACAAAATTCTGTCACAGCGCAGCCAGAAGCACAAGTGGTTCAAGGGAAGAAGAGCAGTTTCATGTTTTATTTTTACCCGTTCTATACTGAAATTCATTGGGATCACAAGCTATAATATCTCATGTAAGGCAATTAAATACACTGGAAATGCTATATCAATTCATGCTGCTGACAAAAATCACTTTTCAGATGCTTATTTCCTGAGACAGCATTCCTAGAGAAGATAAATCGGAAGATATAATGACATGTTCCAATGTGGTGTATCTCTAGTTTGCCTTCAAATCATACTTTTCCAGTTTTGAAGCATAAAATGTTAAATCCGACCAAGTTGTGTTGCCTTCGTTATTTTTAATTGCTATCATTATGTTAAATTAATAAGATACATTCACTTACATTTAAGTGATTTCTCCTGAGTAGTAAAATGAGTTAATTATGAATCCATTCTCCTCTGAGAACAAAGCACAGCAAGGGTTACAAAAGATATAAGTAAATCATATTTTCTTTATGTGTCTGTAATATTTATGCTCAAATCATGGAATATTACATTTTTTTATACTTTTTAAATTAAAGGCAATGGTATTACTGAATAATATTAGAATTATTTAAGCCAAGGCTAAAAAAGTGTTTATTTCATGAAAACTTTTCTCACGAGTTCAATCGGGCGTGAAATGATGTTTCCGAAGCCCTACAATCGGCGGGCCCCTGTCCGTTAGCAACATCTGCCCGTGTGGGTCTCCAGGTACGGCAGCGCACCAGAGATGCGGCGCTGTTTAATAAGCCGTCTTTTCACCGTGTTCCAGACTAAAGACGCCTGCGTGGGCACTCGGACCCCCACGTCTGGGCTCAGCTACTCAGGGGAGCCTTGGTGATTGTGGAGGCAGAATCCGACCGCTTTCAGTGCTCTGCCTCCGTTAGCAGGGTGAGGTTAATGTGACCTGCTGCGTTCTCATCAAAAGTTATCGTTTATGTGCCGTCCCCGGATATGCCTGTGCAAACGTTTTAGCTATTACGTATCAGTTTCATGGGTACAATGAGGTACCTAGGCATCTCCCAAGCCTTACAGATATTGCTCGAGTCCAGTTTTCAGATGAGCTTTCAGATGACAGTGTAAAAGTCCTCTTATCACTGCATATTTGCTTCTATTCGACGCCGCAAACAGAAGGCATTCTCCCCAGAGAATCTTTAAAACTAAACTTAGGGGTAAATACCAGGTAGAATATTATTAGAATGTTTGTAATAGCTATTTGATAAATAGTGATTCTGCTGCTGTTTTCATAGTTATCCAGGACATAGCTTTATTTAGGAGACCAATTTTAAGATGGCATTTTTTTTTTCTCGAGGAAATACTTCTGGCCGATTAGCCTGCAAATAACCTTTTAATTTGCTACAATCAACAGTCACTTGACATTTTACACAAGGACCAAATTTTACGTAGCAAAAGCTTCTGCCAAACAAAACTGGCTTCCTGACTGGTGGCTTTTTCAAACCAGTGGTAGTAAATTTAGTCAAGTGCAACATGCAAATGTTACAACCCTCAATCATACCATAACAAGAAACTTAATGCCTGTCATTTTTGTTTAACTTGCTGGTTGACAGAGAGTTTCTTCATGCTTGCAGAAGAAAAACAACATAAATGGCCCAAGGTATTCCTTAGTATTCCTGAGACACAAACACGTGCAAGAAGTTTGTATCTATATTTCACCTATATTTTATTATGGATTGAATCAAATGCTGGTTTGTGTTACAAGTACCACCATAAAGATTCCAAGCTTTGTTACAATGTTGTTTCCTGCTGATCACTAAAGTAAGGCAACAATTTTCTTGCCTTACCACAGTTTGCAATTTATTGCTTTACAGTTATTTAAGTGTAACGTTCCGTGAATGTTATTGGCGTAACACTGTAAAAAATTTAGCGCAAAAATAATAATCCAGTGCGGTAAACAGTGTCCATAGTGGGTTTTTCAGTGTGGCTGAAATATCAGTTACGATGTGTCTTTTTCCCAGTTTCTATGGAAACTAATGTGAACAGAAGAGTGAATGTGACAACACATCTAGTACAGAACTGTGATTTTTTAGTCAGGTCATTTAGGTACTTTAGGAACATTCAAATAAATAAATAAAACTAAGTGAATAAATAAACATATAAACAAATAAATAAATGAAGTGCAACATGCTCTGGGGTATCTGGTGAAGGTTATGTAATTCATGTTGCTTCGGGTGAACGATTTCCTGTTTGCAGCAATGTTTTTAAACTGATTTTATGCCATGTTACAGTAAAATGAACCTTTACATCGTCCTTCCACACTGTTGCACATACACCCTAAGTGTTTTCAGATAGCTATATTGTTACGTAACCCCAGAATGCATATGAGTGTGAACTGTACTATGGCGGATTGTCATTTTGTGCGGTTTCTGAATCGCGATTAACACACCCTTATCTAACTGGTAAACATCCACAAATATCATGCATCTTATGTGGTTTTCCAGCTGGTTGGCAATAGTTACTAGTTTACTAATCTACAATGGAGCACTGCAGGCCTGCCAGCTCTCATGCATCTGGCGTGACACTCACGCTTTCAGACTGTCACGCTTATGTGTAAAATCTTACTGCAAATTTATATTATTCTATTATTAACCTAAAATTAGCTACATCAAAAGTGGTGGGGCAGTTTCAAACCTTACAGACGATTTACAAGGTAATAAAACTGTTGTATACATGTAAAACCGTGTGCAGACTTGAATTGAAAATCTCATGCCAGCCGGCTGACCATGTAACATATCAGTCTTAAGCGGTTGGTGAGACAGAGCTATAAATGTCCCTCGACGTCATGCTAAAGCTCGTCGGTGCTTCTCGGCCTGTCTGTGTGACCCCCACATCCCTGCATTTACATCGGTTGGGGGTCAGGTTGAGTAGGCCCCCCTCCCCACTCAGGAGCAGCGGCGGCTAAGCTTGCTAACGCACCATCTGGTGCCACCAGCCTCTCCGCCCCCTTGGCAGCCGCCCAACAGCCCGGGCCTCCCGGCGTCACGCTGCTCGCCGAGATTACAGAGCGACGGAAACGAGGAGTAGCCCTGGACCTATCCGCAGGGGGGTGCCAGCACGCCCCGCACGCACTCCGCTCAATTACAAACCCACTTTGCGTCCGCGTGTGCAAGTAGCAATTACTGCCGGAGCAGATTGTTATTTTGTGTGGTTTCTGAATCGCGATTAACAGCCTTTGACCCATAATTGTGCGGTCCAGAAGTATAAATGGTGTTTATTTGGTGTGACCTTTTTGATATCAAGCAATACAATTACATGACTTTTAAACAATTAGGCGCTCGTAAGGAAGCGGATGGGTAATCAATGTTGTTATTTTAATGAGCGGTCTGATAATCTGAGATGACTGTGGCCTTTTTACCGCTGTTCAGTATGTGTGGAGAATCTTCGCAAGTAGCTTGGGGAACTTTCAACACACAATCTGCTGGATTTCTCTAATGATTCCCTGAAAACTATTCTAGCTCTAAGATGGCTCTTATCCTCCACTTTTCAGACTGCAAATGGCACTACAGCAGATTTTAGAAAAAAAAAAGCAGGACTGTGCGTGGATTGTTTACTTCAGCAGGTTTATTTAAAGCTACGTTTTGCAGTAGAGTTTTCCCATCAATGCCGGCGCTGTTCATCTCTGATGACTGAATCCACATAGATCTCCGGGGTTAAAAGTATGACACTTCCGCCGTATAGCTTTAATGGATGTAATATGAATGGAAATTCCCACTGCTAATGAGGGACAAAGGGCTATTTATTTATTTCTTTGACTTCACTAGCGGCAGAGCCGCCAGTCGCCGGGCGACAGGCTGCTATGTTTCCCGCGGAGAGCGAAAGGCCAGGAAGCTGTAGGGAATGATAGGCTTGGGTTTTGCTCCGGTACACAAACAGAAATCAGCTGGATCCACCGACTAGCCTGGGATACTAATGTCGCAGGGCGATGGGCGAGGGCGTTCGTCAAAGGCACGCTTATCCACGAGATTGCAGCCTCTGTCACATGCTTTCTAACGTGGCACGTCAAAGGTTGACCCGGTCGTGATGATTATCCTTTAAACGCAGGCAGAACTATATGTTTGCTCTTGAACTAAGATGCAGTCTGGGGCAAGCTATTAGATTATGTGAATATATTTGTGAACAAGTCTTAGAGTATGACTCTTTTGTGGTAGAGGCCCCATCATTGTTTTCTTGTTGGCTTGTGTTTCCATCCATCCATCATCTTTCATAACCGCTTATCCAGTGCAGGGTCATGGTGAGACTGGAGCCAGTCCCAGAATGCACAGGGCAGGAGCCTGGGGGGAGGTGCTGGACTGGATCCCAGTTCTTTGCAGGGTGCATACATTCACACGCCATCTCACTCTATGGACAACAGTTGCAAATACACCTAGACTGCTTGTCTCCGGCCTGTGGGAGGAACCCAGAGTTTGCTGATTGTGTGTGTGTTTTTAACCTGAAAATAGGAATAGAAAATTGTTAAATGCATGTGTTCAGGAAGTGCATAATGTGTTCAAGAAGTGCATAATAAAAATGACAAAGTGTAGCAAAGGCCACGCCCCTCCTCCGCCCATGTAACCCCATCCATGACCTATCAAGAAGCAGTCCAACTCCTAGTAAAGCCCAATGTTGTCTTTTTGCAAATACAATTGCACATATAGTGTTTGTTTCATTTTTGTTTGTGTCTTCTATGTTTACTGTCTTTGTGTTTTGTCTTGTTTTGTACTATATGTTTGATTGTCTGCACTTTACTTACCTTTCTGTTATATGCAGCATATTTTCCTGTTCATCTTATCTTATAACTATCTACAATAAGCATTTTTAGCAAAAAGACAAGTATTTATTTTGGTTTTTAATACAAGTGACACTGGTTATTCAATACATTAAGGGAAAACGCCCTGCTGATTAAAGTAGAGTCGGTGTCTTAATTTTTTAATTTCATTAGACGTTCCCTGACTCCATTACAAAGCACATACAGTGGAATAAGATGTTGCCGGAATGAGATGAATTGAAACTGACACCCTCCCCAACAGGACCTGGGGAGAAGCAGATTGTCAACGTAAGTCCCTACTTGATTTAAATCCTAACATAACGCACCAGCATAAAACCTGCAGATTAGCCTGATCCACAGGATTCAAATATAGATTTCTAAGATTAGATTTATCATAATTCTGCTCACTTTTGTGCTCTCTCTTTCTCTCTCTCCTTCCTTAAAATCAGGGAGTCATTTTGAAATACATTTTAAATTTAAAACACGCAAAGTACACATAATTTGCTTTAGGGTTTACAGTCTCTTCCACAGTAAAACTGGACTGAGCTGTTCCCATTTGTGCGTCTATGGTAGGGTTAACATAAGCTTACCAAAAATATGTACGGCTGTCACGTCACGGGCAAGGACGGAAGCGAAGGCAGGCGTGGCGAAAACCAAAAGGGGGCTTTAATTAAATGAACTTGAAGGCAGGGCAAACGGAAAACGGACCATGAAGGGTAGGAAGGATTAAGCGAAAGCATAGGACACAGGGCAAACTAGGGAGCACACAGGCAGCAAAATCAATGACTGGACTGGGGAGCTGGAGACAGGGAGACACTATATACATCACTGACAAGGGAGCAGACGAGAGGCAACTGGGGTGATCCACACGAGGGCTGTAACGAGAGGCACCTGGGGTGATCCACACAAGGGCCGTAACGAGAGTCACCTGGGGTGATCCACATAAGGGCTGTAACGAGAGGCAGGATTAAACAATGGAGAGAACGAGGAGGAAGGTATGCAGGATGTGACAACGACATTGTGATGGCAAGTGGTTTTGCAGGACAAAGCCTGTGCACCCCTTAACTTAATTATATCCAGTGTCAATATTGGGAGGAGGGGGCCCGGGCTCCCCCTTTTACACGAGCCATGCATGTATTCATTTATGCCTTATCAGAAAATGAGTCGAGCTTATCAGATCCGTTACGTGGATCAGTCTCCGGGATCGAGTTGTGTCAGATACATAAGCATTTGAAATTATCGATCCCTTCTTTTCAAGGTTACGAAAAGAGGCAGATTTAATCCTCTCCTTCAGCTTTTATTGTTTCCGAGGGAATTTACTATCTCTGGGATAACATCCATGGTGATTAATCGTTCCCAGAATATGCAGACGGAAATCGACGTGGCTGGAGCCTCTTGTTCTCTGACGGGACAGAATAGCGAGGGTGCAGGGGGAAGCTGTAAATCTCCTCCCAAACTTTCCTGGACGCGGTTCAATTATTTACAAATGTGATTCCTCAAAGGGGTGCTGCACTAACATTCATTTAATATCCTCTACTTATGACAACTAAGTAACGCAAGGTCGATTTGTGTTACGGGCATGGGACATATAAATAAACGTACTGATTTTTTTCCTAAAAATAATTTCCAGGGCATTACGTTCATATTCTACAGACAGACAGACAGACAGACAGACAGATAGATAGATAGGCTCATTGTTGTTTTCTGCCTGTTGCCCCCCTACACTTAAGGATTTGTGTTAATTCCCCCCACGTGTTAAGTCCCCGTCCCTGTACCCCACAGACCCATTCGCCCTCAAGTCTGAAGCAAGCCTGACTGTCGTATTATCATATCGCGTTTTAGTTTAGGGTTTCGTGTCTTGAACTTCCTCTGTTGGCTTGGCCCAGAAAAGGCGCCTTCAGGAGTTCTTTGTGATTACTGGCTTCATAATGGGTAAACAGGGCTGTCATCCATATTAAGGGAAGGTCTTTGCGTCTCTGTGGCACGGTTCTGCAAATGCTTCTGCCACCGCACATTCAGCCCCCCCGTGCTGTCTCCACAGAGCTTCCCAGCGGCTCCCACGGGCAATTCACCTTCAGGCCGCTGCCTCCGCCCCCGCCACCGCCCCCACACGCCTGCACCTGTGCCCGGCCTGCCCCTCACCCCCCGGGGACACTGCAGAGGAGCACCATGCCGGCCCGAGCCCAGAGCAACCAGACGGGGGAACCGGGCGCAGGCCAGACGGAGAGCACACAGCCGCACAGTAGCTGGGTCCTCAACAGCAACATACCGCTGGAGACCAGGTGAGTAGAAACGACCCGTTTGTAAGCCGCCAATAATTAGCCGCTTAGCCGGCAGTCTGGCTCGAAGGTACAACAGAAAGACCCTCAAGGACTTGAACCTACAACCTTCCAGTCGTGTTATTTAATCAAAGCATTATAGTACCTTTTGCCACAAGTCCCACCGTGACAACTCTCCAGTATAGATGCTGGAAAATCCCATTATAATCCAATTATAATTTCACAATATAAGCTATAATCCATCTTCCCCAGATTTCATTTCTTTTCAAACAGCACGAATTCCGTGATGAATTTTTTACACTTCTGTTATTGACAGCATCAAAGCTGTGAACCCAGTTCTTTATATGTGGTTTTAGGGTCTAGTGTATAAAGGCTGAACAAATAATGATCATATTAAGGAAACAACTGGTAGCTGCTGTGTTTATGTAATTTGCCTCCTTTATTTCAGATTAATTCAGCGGGGCAACTAGGACCAGTATTACAGTATCATTCATTATTATTTTACTAAATTGGTTGTAGAAGTATAGTATGTATATGTCAGTTTAGTGTGAAGTTAACGCTTTAGGTAATTGCATTATCCATATGATATTCTTAATTGTTTTTAGTTGGCTGCCAAACGGATATTGCATTTTCCCCAAGCAATCGTGCCTTTTTCAGCTCATTCTCCATTTTCACTCGGAGCCCAATTAAATCTTCCTCAGAAATTCAAAAAGTCAAAGAGTGTGGCCTTTATCTGTCTTCCCCATGAACCGAAATCTCCTTTTTCGGGTAATGAAAGTGTTGTGATTTTTTTTTTTTAAATGTAATTGGTCTTAATCTCTTCCCTTTGGTCAATGGGAACAGAAGAGGCTAGATTAAAGGACCGGGGAGGGGATGCACAGAAAGAGATTTTGGGGGTGGGGGGTGGGTGGGTGATAATTGACAGGCAGTCACAAGGAACAGCTCCCACTGACAGCTGCATGGGGTCACAGGTGAAATAGAATTGGCTCCCACTGACCTGCACTGTCTCATCTCACATTCCCTTTTTATCCCCGGAGAGAGAAAGGGAAAATGTAAAAAGACATTTCAAAATATCCACCACAGAAATTGGTTCAACTGTCAGCAGAAGGTTTGGCGCACGGCTCACGGTGCCCCTTCTGTCGTGGAGCGAGGCAGCTGCCTTTTAATACAGCTCTAGAAATTATCTGGTGGGCAAGGAGCAGGCCGTTCCCCCTCGAGGTGACGGAACAGGGAAAGCCCCCTTGAGTGGGGCCCAATCCGGACCCGAACGGGGGCAGGTAGAAGCAAACCCAGGAGGTTTGGGAATGGTATACACAGCTGTTCCTGCTCAGGATGGCAACGGGGGTAGAAGAACAGACAGGCCTCTCTAAAGGGATGCAGGGTGGGCGATGACGTAATCACTGCCATTTTTAGTAGGGGCGAGAGCATGGGGCTCTTTAAGCAATTTTGAGTCCCTATTTTCCAGCAGGGGGGGTGACCCTGCTGGCCCTGGCTTCACCCCTCAGCAGACAGGTGGTCGTGTCCCCTCAGACACCTCCTTCTGGCGGGGAACTTTCCATACCGCCTCCGGCTCACCCTCCGGCCAACCAGGTGGCAGCACTAACCGCAGGCTGCAGTCTTAGCCTCAGGAGAAGGCTACGCTTTCCTTGGCTCCCCCCCCCCGGGGGGTGCGGGCGTGGTGGGGGGGGGGGGGGGGGGGGGGGGGGGGGGGGGGGGGGGGGGGGGGGGGGGGGGGGGGGGGGGGGGGG
>JAODKC010000002.1:306865-325469 GCA_026777985.1 Mormyrops attenuatus | reverse complement strand
ACTGCTGCTTGTTGTTGAAAGGAATAAGGAGCGTGGGGCGAGCGAGAGTGCGCTCGCTCTGTTTATATCCCCCCCCCCTCCCAAACACACACACACACACAAACATACACCAGGTCTCTACTTATTACTTTTCAACAATGGACCTTCCACGGGGGATTGATGGGCCCCCAGTACCGGCAAAGGTTTTGGGACCAGACGAGTTGCCAAAGTCCAAGATATTAGTGGAAAATGCCACGTGCATTTTAAAGCTCCTGTTTGCTATTTTTCAGGCAAACAGAGACAAGAACAAAAGAGCACATCCACTTTGGGTAGGGAGACAGCCTGACCCCTTCAGTCAGGCACAGCACAAACAAATGGGGCTCTCCTTCACCCTCCCTCTCTTCCTCCCTCTTTCTCTCTCTTTCAACGAGCTCCCAGGTGCTCTGTCAGACAGGGCCACAGCTAACCTCAGTTAGCCTACGCAAGGCCGCACTCAGAGCCGTCTGCTTGCAGTTAGTCAAAACCTTGTCTGCTATAGACCAATTTCTGTATTAAGATTTATTGCCATTATTTTAATTACTTTTGTGTCATTTTAATGTCTCCCGCAGTGATATGGCAGCAGTGACCATGGAAGCCCTAGTGTAATTTAATGAAAATGGCCAGATTGATGCAAATAGTGCTTTAAAATGACCAAATCCATAACTAAATAAAATGGAGACAGCTGCTCGAAGGCTCCCGCAACCGTATGGATCGCAGGCGACTGAGAAGAAGCAGCCATTGTGCAGTGGTCGCAAATACAGGAAGAGGGGTTGAAGGACCCAAAGCTAATTGTAAAAACGCAGGCATCCTGATGGGCAGCCGTGCCTCATTGCATCAGCTAATATTAACAAGATGTCATCGAGTTTGCAAGCGGGGGAATACATTAATAAATGTCAACATTAGCTAAAATGGCTACAGTATTTAATAAGGATTTGAAGGAACGCTCATCCATTTACACACAGTGTGGGAGTCTAGCGAAATAATGCGAACAAATGTTTGAGCGATATCTAGCTACAAAGCTTAGCTTGCATTATCCAATGACAGATTTCATTTCAGATAGCTGGCCAATTATAATACAACGAAAAATTCATAAACCTTTCTAATTTGATGCTCCTAAACATTTGACTGTTAGAAGGTATATACTGTATATTGTTCACACAGTTGTAAAACTATCAAAGGTTAGCGGTATTAAAACATTAGCATTTTTTCTTTACAGTATATATTTAAGATTCACTGTAATGTGTCTGTGTACCCAGTTCATCTAGCGATGACCGCAGCCGAGAAGCATTATCCATATCCATGCAGTATTTATATATCGTATTTAGGTTATGGAAAACATCCTTCAAATATTCTTATAACAGGAGACGTAGGACAGTGTTTCTTGTTGGTTATTTTAAATCCTGTAATAGTGGCCTGCAGGGGCATTGCTAGAGATTTTGGCCCCCATGACAGCATATCATATTGTCCCCCCCATCCCCCGATCTAGTTATGCTCCAAATTTTTAGGGCCCCTGTCACTCAGGGGTCCTTGAAATCATCCTAACCCCACCCTCCCCTTTTATGGCACCCCTGCTGGCCAGAAAGAGACATAGCAGAACAGATTACAAACTCTTTACTCGAGACTCGAGATCTGCTGTAGTTCATTTGTGTTTTTGTGTATCGTTCTCTGTGGCCAACAAAAGGGCAACCACTTCAAATGTTTCCCATATTTTTATTTAAACTACTTCTGTCAGGCAGGAGGTATTGCAGTATACGGTCCTGAACCAGCAGGCTGAGGGACAGCTTCTTCCATCAGGCCATCAGACTGCAGAACACTGACCACTAATACTTCATAGACTCTTCACTGGCACTTTTTCGACACTTCAACAATTTATGCTCTCCATGCCGCACATAATTGTCTTTTTTGCACACCATTCATCTATGAACATTACGTACATATGTATATATATACACATATACACATGCACACACACACACATACACACACACACACACACACACATATATATATATATATATATATATATATATACACACACACACATATACTCACATATATACATACAATGGCATGTATGTATGTGAGTTGATGTAGTTCATTTTGTTTTTGCTTTTATGTTATTTTGTTAATTACTTTTTCATGAGTGTTTTTGTCAAGATTACGAAAATAGAGATCTGCATCTTAAAAGCAAATGCAGAGTAGTGATTCTAATGACCTTGCTAGTCAAAATGAAATAACGGGCATTTCCCCCGAGCTCTCTGGGGAAATATGGTTGTTTATATGAGATTTGATGTAGGACTGCAGCATGAAGTCAGTGGATATTGTCATGGAAGATTGTAACTGGTTATGAATAGGAACGCAGTACAAGCATTGTTGGTTCGCAACAGTTTGGAGTTCAGCCTCATTCGATTTGCGATTCGATTGATGTCAGGACAAATGGCCTTCACCTTCTTAGAAGCTGTTTCCGGAAGCGTGCTTCCCAGCTGTGTTGAGCGTAACCTGCTGCTGAGTTTGGTATTGACCTGTCCTTCGCTGACCTTGGGCATGTCCGCCAGTGTTCGTTCTGAGACTCTGTTTACTCCTTATCCGCACGTAGTGTCCACTTATTGCCGTTTCGGGCCACAGAAAGACGAGGACTTTCAGGGATGCTTGTCAAGGATTCCTCAGGACACTCGCACAGCTGTGAAATCCCTGCACAGCAGCATCCCCCCCTCTGATGTACTCAGATCATACATAATTAAATATTAAAATTAAATCTCTGATTTGGAGCTGTCAGTAAATTTTGTCATTGCTCCCACACGCACGGTTTTCTCATAATACGTTAGCCACTAATCTAGGCATTAATTATAAACTTTTTAAAGTATTTTTGGGTCTCAGATGTGACACAGTCTTCTGCATTTATACAGCATCATGTGAAATTTCCTGAAAATTTGGAAGCCCACTAGTTATAGACTTTAAATTTGCCAGAGAACCTTGCAGGACTAAACAATGCACATACTGCAATAATAAATGACACATATATGGCTTCACACATAGGATAACAGCATCAAGGTACCACCTAGATACATTATCAAAGATTTATTTCCTACCCAGTTATGGAATGAATAGTTTTGTCTTTTGTGAATATGTGTCTATAAGACGTTTGTCCATAATTCAGGGAAGAGAGTCACTAAATTAAGGTGCTCCTCTGTAGAGTGTCCACAAACATAAGAGGAGTGTCTGAGTGGAGTCTGAGGTTAAGGTTAATGCAGCGAGAGAGACGGAGATTGAGAGAGAGGGAGGGAGAGAAGGAAGGAGAGTAGGTTGAGTAAGAAGAGAAATGGAGAGAGAAAGGTTGGTTTAGGGACAAATAGATGTGGTAGAAAAATAGGAATAGGGTGGATTTTATCAGTGATGGAACTAAAAAAAGAGCAAGGAGGAGGATGGGATGCGTAAATCAATTAAAAAATAAATCTCCTTAAGCATGAAATTATACTTAATCTCTGAGCAAAGTCAAATGTTTTATTACTGGATTAACAAAAGAAGATGTAATTTTTACAACAAAGATTTATTATAATGCTAGTCCTTTGCCTATAAATTCACAACAAACCTATAATGTCTTCTTTGCCTTTGCATACTGGGTACGAGAAAGTATACTGATCCGCACCAAATGACGCTCTCTCTTCTTTGCCTTTGCATACTGGGTACGGGAAAGTATACTGATCCGCACCAAATGACGCTCTCTCGTCCTATCAGCATATCTCAACCTTGTCTCTGCAATTACACCTTTGAATTTACACCTGCCTCTCTACTGCAGAGCAATAAAGAAGATTTCATTAAAATGCAAAGCAAATATCGCAACTGTGCATGGCGCCTGCTGCGATTTCCCACTATACTCTCATGCTGCTCGATGATGGTGTGTCAGTTATGAGAAACGCTTAACACATGCTGTGCGTATAGGGTGTCCATGAGCCCTTTAAATATGATGGCTGTTTTTAGGCCAATGACCAAAATTTTTCAACCCATGTGAAAAACAAATGAAAAAAAAATAGTCTGGCGAGGCAGATAAGTAGCTCACATATCTGGGGATGGCCAGTACTGGCTTTGTGTGTGTGGAGTGTGCATATTCCTCACATTTACCTGTCCTTCCTTACATACTCTGATTTCCACCCGCAATCCAAAGACAGTTAGATGAATGAGCATCTCTAAATTATCCATAATGTTTGATAGTCTGAGCGTGTGTATCCTTTGATTGGCCAGCATCCAACACAACATGCCCTGTTGCTTCTTGGGAAAGGCTGCAGTCTCTCTGTAAATATATTCTGGATAAGCAGCTATGGAAATTGGAAGAATAGGTAGGAAATATAGCTGAGAAAAGTGTGCATACCCTATCTGGATACATGTGACACTTTGAGGATTCTACAGTCCATTATTCTACATAAAACCATTGAAAGTCTGTCAAATTTTGGGGAGAGCTCTTCAAACCATTGCAGAGTTTTTCCCAGTTGGACTAGACTTTGTGTGGCCCACTCCAGAACTTTTACCATCGTGTTCTGTGTCCTCTCCACTGTTCCCATGGGTTATTGTCATGGTAAGCTTCTCACCAAATGTCAGTTTACCCGCAGAAGGCTGTAGGGTTTCTCCAAGAATCTGATTTTTGGCACCATCTGGTTTTTCTTCTATCTATAGTTCATGACATGGAGGAGCACCACCACAGAAGGACGCTGTGCCCCCCTTGCCATTGCATGTTATGTTGGTGTTCTTTGAGTGGTACACCATTTTCACGTTTTAGCAGATGTAGCATTTACTTTTTATCGAGGTTCTTTCTTGGTTTCTTCAGAGCACAAAACTGTTTTCCACATGATTCCAGGACCCCCAGAGTGTTGCTCTACACCTTAAACAAGCCTCGATATGAGCTTCTGTGAGGTACTGATTCTTTTCCCAGCACCTCCACAGAAGCTACATTTGAGTGGTACATGTGATACTGTTGTATCATGTGCAAACTCACATGCAGAAATTGACGAAAAGGCCTGCAGCTTTTCCAAGGTAGCCACAGTGCTGTCAGTGACCTTTCCAATCAATCTCTACCTGGTTCCAAAACCTGGTTTGACAGGCGAGGTCTGGGTGGTGCAAGACGACTTGACTGTGGTCTTGACTGTGTTCTTTTCGGGTAGGGTTAACAAAATTCTTTGAGAACTTTTTATTTCCGATCTGTGCTCTTCCACAGCCTAATTCTCAACAGGTTCTAGAAGTTCTTTGTTCCTCATTGTTAAATTTCTACTTTGAGATCCATCACCCTGTAAAGGAGGCTTACAGGAGCTGTTTCCACCTTGCCGGAATCATTACAGGAGCAGGCTAATTAGCTCGCGTCTTCTTGAAGACAGTTGGCAAGACCTGAGATTATTAATAGTGTCTGTTATTGAGATCTGTGCACTTTTTCCCATTCAAGGTCTCAGAGTATATAATTTGCAAGTTATTTTCTAAATGTGTTGGATTTTGGCTTATCTGGTTGTTAATGCAAGAATAGTTACTGATTATGAAAGGATTCATAGCCTTTCTATATTCTGTATTCACTACGTAAATCGCATTAGTATAACCATGGCAGAATAGCACGTGAATAGGTCTCAAATATCTTTTGGTAAACAGATTTTCATTGCTGAATTAGTGTTTTTGTCATTAAGGTGCTGTCATTAAATAATTTTGCTCTTATGTAGATATGGCCGCACCAAATTAGTGTCATAAGTAATGCCTTGATTTCCATCCTCCAGCATCAAGCGTCATTCCTCACATAACTTCTTAAAAATGTTTCGGGGTCACCGTGGCCTAATTTCAATTGCAGCCACTGTGAGGTAAATCGGCACCATCGTTTAAGGATGCATTCCGCATTCCTCAGCAGTCACGATGGACGAATCAGAATTCTTCCAGCCTGGCAGTCTGCAAATTGTCGTTTAATGGTAACCAGTAAAACGGGAAATAGCAAATATAAATACTGACAAATTGTTTTCGCATTGGCAGACATCCACCCCCCTTCTCCTCCAACTTTCCTCCCCATCCATCGTACAAGTATCTCCTCAATGAGAGCAGACGTAAAGTAATGACTCCATTAATGGGAAACTTGACAAGCAGTGAGTAAACACAACTGCACTGTCATAGAGTAATCGACTGACTACATTTCTTAAATTAAAATGTAATTATAAATGCATTTTATTAGATAGCTATTATTTAACTAAAATAAAACAATTTGCTAAATGAATCCTAGTTTTCATTATAAGGAGTAAAGCATTGTTTTATATGATATAAAGATCTTTTAAGTCATAACTCACACGCACACAAATTTGAAAAGGAAACCAATGCTGGAAGATTGAAAGTGACTACTTTGGCTGCACAGCAATAAGATGGGGTCAAAAAGCCCTGCCTTAGTGTTCTGTGTAGATAAGATGCGGTTGATTCCGCCCGTCTTATTTTGGAGATTTTTATTGGCCACCGCCTCCCACGCTGCTCATATCCAAGGCATCTCGATCGGGATGCCGTTTCAGTTCACGCTACGATGCACGGGGGGGGGGACACAGAAGATGAGGCATGCGGGCACTGGAAGGGACGTCACGTGGGGTTGCCGCTTGTGATTAGCTCGACCCACCGGTCGGCGAGAGCTGCCTTCGCAAAAATATATATCGGAGCTCCCAGCGTGTGGCGACTCGGCGAGGAACATGGAGTTAAGTTAAACAGAGAGCTCACTCCCAGATAAATGGCTGAGCCGATGAGATACTCAGTCACCAAAGTGAGAGCGTGAGCGCTGAGAACCTCCTGTGACCACTGACACTGCGCCTGAATGCACCTCTAAAGACCGTAATTGAAACGTACCGTCTAACTGCATCCCAGTTTCTCCGCTGTGATTTTGCCACACTGGTAGCAGCCGACTCAAGTTAATCAACGGCAACTTCAACTGGTTGCGGAGCTTATAGCCAAGACCTCTGTTTATTTGTCTTTTACATAGTCTATCTATATTAACTGTCTTAGCTCATGCTATTAGTCCAAATTTTGACAGGATTTGGGACAGACTTTACAAGTTTCCATCCAAGCAGCACTTCGATAATGTTAAAATTACTTTTTTATAAACACACCAAATAACTTAAGTCTGGGAAGCAAATTAATTAATGTACCAGAATGTATTCTGATGTGCAGCTATATTTAAAAACACCAAGTAGAAATGATTCCTTCAAATTTATACAACATTCATGTTAACTGTATAATGGCAGAACAATTTGCTTCACTTATTATTACATCACAGCCCTGGGACTTGGGTTCGAGTCGCCGCCATGGCTCCATGTGTGTGGAGTTTGCATGTTTTTCCTGTGTCATAGTGGGGTTTCCTCTGGGTACTCCGGTTCCCCCCCACCAGTCCAAAAACATTCAGAAGTTAGTTGGAGTCACGAAATTTCCTGTAGGTGTGTGTGTGTGTGTGTGTTTGTGTGTGTGTGTGTGTGTGTGTGTGTGTGAGTGGATGGTATGTAAGTGTGCCCTGCGATGGGTTGGCGCCCCAACCTGGGATGTTCCCTGCCTGCAGTCTCCGGGATAGGCTCCAGACCCCCACAATCCTGAAATGGGCAAGCGGTTACAGAAGATAGATGGAAGGATGGATGGATGGATGGATTAAAATATATTAATACCAATGATTGTGTTTGACTGTAATTTTCACTTTTGCTTTGCATGAGTCATCTGTGAAGTAGGCCTACTTAATTTAATTTAGTGATTAATTGTCATTGTTGAAACACCACAACGAAATGTGTTCTCTGCATTTAACCCATACAGTATGTGACATAGCAGGGGGCAGCTAATTCAGCACGCAGGGAACAGTGCTTGGGGGCAGTACCTTGCTGGTAAGGGATTTGAACCTGTATTCTTTCATTTACAAGTGGGCATCCCTAACCATTAAGCCACCACATCCCAAAACACAATATGCATTTGAGATTTGATGCAAAAAAATAACTGTGTTGGTACAAATGCACACCAGACTGCTGGTTATTATGTGAGATCTGCTGTGGACTGTGTCCTGTTCATTCGTTCGTTCTCTTCAGACGACCCTTTCGAGTGAAAAAATAGCCTCTCATGACCGAGATACCCTCACTTTCACCTCTGACTGATAGAATGTGTGTAAGTCAGTATTTAACATAATGTACAATGGAATGTAATATAGGTAAGAAAAAAGTCTTTGTAATTATATAGAAATATTACATACATTTATATAAAAAATAAAAAATAATTAAACACAACAAGGAGCCCATCCCCAAGTGAAAAAATGTCTACGAGGGGGGGCTCGTCGGAAGTGAATGAATCAATGAAGGTATCTTTAGGTTGAACGAACTGTAGAGGATCGATTCCCTGAAAGGACTCATGGTTTCCGTCTATAAATGCTGTTGACAGGCGTTTGCAGGCGCCTGCTTCCGTGACCCGCGTCTGGTATCAGATTAACTGCGATACGGAAACATATTTAGTGCCCCCTGATGTTACACTTCGTAGGGTGAGCTTTATGTGAACAACCCTACTGCTTTTCTTCCTTTATTTCTTTCGGATCTAAGGACCTGCTATATCATGTTGTCGTCAGGCACAGTCTTATTATATATACAGGGATATTATGATATATTTAACAGCAGGAGTAATATGTTATTAGATCATGGGAGTCATAGACCAGGGATTTCTAGGTAATCTTGATGTAGGCCTATTTTGTTAGTTGTATCATCATGATTTTTTATTTTGTTGTAGATGGATTTCCTTTCCCTTTATTATTATTATTATTATTATTATTATTATTATCATTAATATTATTATCATTAATATTATTGATATTAAACCATTCCTTTGAAGAAAATAAACATTATTATTGACATTAAACCATTGCTTTCAAGATAATAAAAATTATTATTATTATTATTATTATTGTTCTTGTTGTTGCTGTTGATCTTGTTTTTGTTGTTGTTTTCCAGACTGGAATTAAACACGTGACTTTCAAGGTCAGGTTCAGCGTCAGGACGCGGCACGTCAACTGCGGCATTAACAGAAATGAATATTAACTCGCCCGGTGCCTTTCGTGACAGTGTGTAAATTATAATGAATGTTGTTTATTACTTCTGTGTTCCTCAACGTGGCACAGCCGCTAATCCATAATACAGCGGGGAATCAATGCCATTAAACACTGAACATTTATATTCCACAGCAAGGATTAATTAGAGAGAAAGATAAATGCATACGGGAGAGTCTGTATACATACGATTGAATGAGTTTGATTTATTAGACCAATGTGTTTTTTGACATTTAACAGTACCTATATATTGTACCAAATAATGATTTACCTTTACAGGAGCACTTTCATGTGAGAGTTACGTTTCTGTGAAATTGTTCACTTATCATTTAAAGATATTTCCATAAGAAACAGACTGTTGCAGATAAACATAATATTGAATATGTCTTTGGCTACATTTTAAACTTCTGAAAAGTTTTGAAAAACCTATATATATGGGCATTTGCAGGGTACTTCACCTTAATACAATATTTAAACATAGCTAATTCACAGTTTTGTTTTTTACAATGCATTTTATTGATTGATGTCTTTATTGATGTGCCGCTGCATTTTCTTTACAGAGATGTTCAGTGCTGATAACCATCCTGGCTTGTGTTCTGCAGGCATTTCCTGTTCAAACACGGCTCTGGCTCCTCCGCCCTCTTCAGTGCGGCCAGCCAGAACTACCCGCTCACCTCCAACACCGTTTACTCGCCGCCTCCCCGCCCGCTGCCCAGGAACACCTTCTCCAGGCCCGCCTTCACCTTCAGCAAGCCTTACAAGTGCTGTAACTGGAAATGCACCGCTCTCAGTGCCACCGCCATCACGGTCACCCTCGCCCTCCTGCTCACCTACGTCGTCGGTGAGTGGAGATCCCGTCTCATGTCGGACACATTAGGACAGGGATGTTCAAATCACAATCCTCAAGGGCTGAGGACTGCTGATTTTCCAGCCTTCCCCTGTGGCCAATCAGAATCAGTAATTATTAAATTAACCACCTAGAAGAACTGAAAACAAGGCCTGGATTTGGAATTAGGGGCCAGATTTGAAGATTTCTGCATCAGGAACTACATTGGAGTATGATTCATATGGCTGTGTTTAGCTTAACATTTGGATAAGTGACTAAATTCAGCTTTAGTAAATATGGCATCTCAAATACTCATTTGATTATGCTATAGTGCAGTCCCAATCCTGTCTTTTGGGACCCACAGCAGTCCATGTTTTTGCTCCCTCCCAGCTCCCAGCAAAAATGTGTACTGTCTGGCAGGGAGCTGGGAGGGAGCAAAAACATGGACTGGCTGCTGGTCCCCAAGGACCGGGTTGGGAAACACTGCCCTAGCAGACTGAAGACATGCGAAACCAAAACCCCTTATTCTGGCCCCAAACGGTGCTAGTAAGTAACCAAGTTTCCCCGCTCCTGGAAGTTCTCCCGTTTGTAACTGTATTTCCCGTGATTTGCAGCGATGGCATTGAATTATTACTGGTGCAAGATCATAGGAGGAAATGATTTTTTTGCTCTGCAGACCTCTGCTGCTGCAGGCTGAGCTGGAATGGCTAATATGCCACATAACTCAGGACAGAGGAAAGCAATAGAGATCGCAGCTGTTTTATCTATTAGAAATAAAATATCACAGAAGACTGAATGAAAGCCCACACCTCAGACGGGAGCAACGCGCCTTTGAGTCTTTGATGCGTTTACTTTTGGTTCTCCTTTAAATCAATACAGCGATCCTTTTTTTTCTGACATTAAACATTGCAATGCCCTTGTGAAATACAAGCAACATAGAGCTAACTTTTTTTCCAAATAATACAAGCCTGTGTTATCTACATGCGGGTGAGACACTGGATTCCCTTGCTTGTTTTTTTTCTTATTATTTTCATTCCTTCAGTTCAGATTTACTTATAATGTGTTTGCAAGAAAAAGGTAACACTTGCTTAAAGGTGTTAGAGTTACGAATAAACATCACAGGAGCTGGATCAAAACAAGAGATTCATTTAAAAACAAGGCCTTCATTTTAAATGACGAGCCGGCCTATTGTTTAGCTGCGGGCCTGCGGAGCAGCGCTGATGTGGTTCCGGGAGCAGTTTTGCCTTTGGCGCCGGCATTTTTCTGAACAACCTTTGTGAAATTCCTCCTTGAATATTGCTGAGAGCTACCGGCCTTACATTTAAGCGAAAAGGGGCTTGGATTCCAGTCAGTGAGGATGGAGCCAAGTACAAGCTACAGCCAAGCAAAAAAAAAAAACAGGATTTGCTTAATTATTTGACCATGTATTAGCCTTTATTTAACGATGCGGCTGCTCTAGGCAAGTTCAGCACACTCCTTATTGACGTTGTATTGCAAATCGACTTGGCTGAAAGCTTCAGTCTTATTTATGCATTATATTATACCACTATGGCTAATTTCCATACATCCGAAACACAGAGATTTTCGTCATTACTACTATCTGTGCCAAATACACTTCCAAGGAATTATCTTTAAATCTCAACTGACCGTCATTCCCAAGGGAGATTCAAAATTTAAACTCACATTATGATGGGAAATTGCGAATAAGTGATGAGGGAGAGTAATGCGTCGCGGGAAAAGGTGGCCCACGCGGAAGCCGCCTGAGATGTCAGTCAGTGCTCATAACCACCGGCACGCTTTACGCACTCACCGGGGAAGGTGTACGCACCACAGAGTTCCCCATGACATCTTGGGATGATCCGGGCTTTGATTTCATTCCAGGAATGTCGGTTCGGGGGGGACATTTAGGTAGCTGCGAGAAGCCCTCAGTACGACATTGACACCAAGCTGAGTTTATGGCGATTGCATTCCGACGGAGGGGGGGGGCCTTTTTTAGCCGGGGCTGGACTGTTCATTTATATGCCAGGGGTGCATTCTCATCTTTCTTAGGTAATCGAAATCAGACCCACATCTCTCTGCATCACCGCCCGCCTGCAATCGTAAACTATTTTAAAAATTCAAAAAAAAAAACGATGTTTGTCTCCCGAAACCTGTTATGTGTCCCTATTTCCTCCTCCCTGCTTCCCCCGTCCCCCCCCGCGTCCTGCCACCGCCAGCTCTGCCTTATGCTTGTCTGTCCTCTCTGCTCTCCCATACATGCCAAAACACATCAAGCTCAGCTGGCGCTAGCTTACCCACTTCGTCCTCCCACCAGCCGCGGGTGCGCTCCACAGGGTCACGTGGCGCTGTGTGGGGAGAGATCGCGTCTCCGTTATGTCTGACTCGCTACTCGACCGGCTAATGTGTCACCCTGACCTGTCGATGTAACCATGCCTCGCAAGTCCGAGCTCAGATGTTCTGGTCCGGCCCTGGATCCGCGTGGGCCTGCTCTCGTGAGGTTCCGCCGGACGCTCCTGTTGCTTCCTGTGGCAGACTGGTGAATTTTATCTCCCCCTTCTTTGTGCTCTTGCACATGCATGCACGCATAATGATGGCCCCCTGCCTGGGTTGTACCCCCCACCACGCGGCCCACGCCTGTCAGAACGCAATCCGGGTCACCGTGTCCTTATAACGGGAGTCCTGGAACCTGGATCCCTGCAGTAGCACACAGTGCTGACGGTGCTGGTCTAATGTCACCTTGTTACTTTGGCATTAAAAGCCAGCTCTCTCCACTAATGGATGCTGTTGTCCTGGCTCGGTGTAAATTTCAGGCCTGGTGGGGCGCCGTGTTTAAAGATCACCAAGGGACCCAAACTCGTTAATCCTGCTCAGTAAAGCATGCGCCACGAATCTGATCGAGGCATGAGGCGACACTGTCGTCCAAACACCTCTGCCGCCAGCTCTGCCCTAGCCTCCCTCTGAAATCCTGGGTCGATAGAGCGCCACCGTGACTGGCTCAGCCGCCGATCCGAAGTGGGGATGTTCACTTTCCTGTCTCGACAGAAACGGCGATCCCGAACCGCCACCCAGAGCGGGGCGCAGACCAGAACAAGCACAACCAAGCACCTGAGCGATTCCCTATTTCAGTGTTGCATAGTATGCCGTTAAACCCCCCAACCCCGACCCCCCAACTGCGCAACTGGGTTTCTGCTTACCACACCGAACCAACTGGATGGATAGGCATCGCGACCGTCTCACTTCTTGCTGTTGTGGTGCACCCATGCTAAATAGCTGGTCGCACTCTATGGCCAAGAAGAGAAGAAAGATCCCTATTTCTATGTTCGTTATGGCGTAGTAAAAGACATCTGTCGGAAGCACTGTCACGTAAACAGACTGACGAGCGTTATAATCGATAGGACTGCGTCACGTCAAAAGGGCGCTGTCCAGTTTGGCCCCTTTTGAAAATCCGCTTGGCTGCCCAAGAATTTATGCTTCCGGGTGACTAGCCTTGAAGCTAGCAGACCTTTCATGCTCCGTTGTGATCATATCGATCGGCCCATTTCCTCTTTGTTTTCGAGGTCTTACTCCGTTTGGGCTGCTGCCGCAGTAAACTTCGGGCTCACCTTTTTGGAAAGAGCAGGAGCCTCAGGACGTGAGGAGCGCCTCATAAATAATTCCACGCCTGGAGAACAGTGGACGTCACTCATTCACGCCATATTAAGCTTCCCCACATCACAATTTAGGGGCGAAAGCTAGCGGGTCATTCACCCCCAGCGCAGACATCATTCAGATGTTTTATCTGTACTTTTATGTTTATCATTTTGTCACTTCTTTTTTTTTTACAGCATTGTCGAATTCCATAGCTATTTAAAGGCCGTCATCGCGCTGTACTTCTTTGAATTAAAAGCCCATTTAGCAGTGAGTGGATTTGAAGGAAACGCAATTCAGCTCTTTGTCACCTAATTAGTCTCTATCCCAAATGCGTGGATTATTTGTCTTCTCATTAAGTAAAAGCAAATTAGGAAATTTGGCAGAAGCAACCCATAAATTTACAGAAATGGATTTATGTCGTAACAAACAAATGATATGTTGGCACAGGGCTTTTCGACCTGGGCCGATGTACGCCATGTTAGCGCTTGGCTGTATTGTTGGCCACTTTTGCCGATTTTTATACGACCCTAGATTAGCATGTTTCCACTTCATCAGCCTTATGCTATTAAACCGTAATGAATATCTTTGCCGGTTGTATATTCAGAAATATTCATTCAGGTAACTCACATACTGCATGGATATATTAGTCTAGGCCTCCTTTTCGTGGCCTTGAAGCTACAAGACCTTCCCTCTAGCATAGACTTTGAAGTCTTCTCTTTGCCGAGCAGTTGCCTCTGTGTCGGTCTGACCCAGGCCTGAATCCCTCAAAGAAGGACAGAGAGAATTGGTCCATTATCACCCTCGAATAATGAAGCCCTCTCTCCCTGGCTGAAATATCACCTGCTTTTGTTGCTGCCTGGCTCAGCACGGTAGCCTGGGGGGGGGGGAATTTGGTGGGGGTTCCCGCCTGACTATACAGGTTTCAAAAAGCACGAGTCATGACAATGGATGTCTCTCAGTCAAACTCCCCCCCCCCCCCCAACCAGCCTTCACAATGACAGGCTCGGTTTAACAGCCCCTGAAGGATGTGACCGAAACCAGGAACGAATCGACCATTTAAATAAAAAAATAAATCTGGAACATTCCGAACACAGGGTGCTCAATAGGCCTTGGACATAATGGGGTGTCCTTAGCTGTGATATTTCTTGGTATATTATCCTAGGAGATAAGTGGAACTGAATGCAGGGAGAAAAAAATATATAATGCGATATAAAATTTTATGCTGTGCTTTCTTTGGCTTGTAAGGAAGACAAAGCCCCTGACTTAGGGGTGAGGAGCGTATTTCCTCAGGGATTGTTTATACATTCTCCTTTAAGCGGAGGATCCCTCCCCGCACTTATACATTATTACTGTACAATTTACACAGATCTCCGCGGGGCACCACTGAAGAGTAATGCTACCCAATCCCCGCGGTAATCTCACCGTTAGAATGATAATACCTTGATTTGTAGCTACTTCAGCAAGACGTAATGGCAAAGATATACAAGTGGGGGGGGGGGGGGTCGGATGGCTAGAAAATTGGTTTCATCCCCGGTCTTAAGCCTGTCCTTATATGTGGCGGCGAGACCGACCACGCGCTTTAACTTCATTCTCGCCAGGTGCGCTTGCAGGCAGCTTTGTAGCGTCTCCTAAGTGGTCCGGTCAAGGTTCAGCGGGCGCTGAAAGACAATGACCCGAGGCTTGAGGTGTAGCGAAGAAATCGCGGAGCGCGGAGGCTAGTCGTTATATTCAAACTGAAGCAAAAATGTGTGCGGCAGTAATGACGTGATAATAGCAGTAAGCTAATAATGAGGATTTTTTGTGCTAGTTCAACAGATCTGACAAATTAATATGTGTGCTGGTGCATGTGATGGGATTTTTGTCTAAATATACAGTAACAAATTTTTTAAGCCAAAATATATCCTGTCAGTTGTTTAAGTGAATTATTTTTTGAGTATTAGTGGATGATAGTGGTAGTTTACCATTATTACAACGAAAATATGTTTGCTATTGCTTAAAAGATGCCTCATTTCATATAACAAACAGCCAGCACCTGTTTTCCTGTTGATTCTTTTTTTATTTTACAGATAATTTGGATCTTAAATGATTTTGCTCACATTACATAATTACGTTTATGTTAAATATGTTGCGTAACTGGTTTTGTAGTCTTTCTGAATATGTACAATATTTCTTGGAGTGTAGAATTCAAATAGATCCAGTAATAGCGTACCTTTGCCATATGTTATTATCTCAGATGACAGGTGGGTTTAATTGTGTTAGAAGCACTCATGTAATTACATAAGCAATTAGCAACATTTCTGCAAGAATATCCCAAAATGCTCTGTCTCTGTCCGCTGTCATGAACCATTCATCCAGAAAGGTCATTAGTCATGCATAACAGGTTACGTAACGATTATGATGTAAACACTGTACTTCACAAGATTTCAGGTAATCCCCCCCTTCCGCGCCCACCCACCACACAATTCTTAATAAATTTGTAAATAACATGAAACTCTTCGTATGTGATGACTTGAACTAGTCAAATATTAAGCTGAAAAACCATTTCCCGCCAAAACGTGGCCTTGTGAGAGGTGTGAAGTTCCTCTGGGGGGCACTGTTTGCATTCACTGGTCACCCCCCTCCCCCAGGATAACAGAAATTGCCCCCCCCCGATATGTTGCAGCAGTGCACCTGTTTGGCCTGACATGGCACCTCAAGCCCGTGGACGGCGAGCTGTACGAGAACGGTGTCAGCCAGCTGGACGGGGACCTGCTGGGCTCAGGCAGCACCATCTCCCCGGCGGACAAACCCGGCCCTGACAAGATTAACAGGGGCGGGAAAGGAGGTGAGGGCGGCCTCCGCATTCCCCGCCTGATGCCTTCCCGCGCGCAAGGCTCCCCTCCCCTCCCATGCCGTAAATTCATCCAGACAAAGTGATTTAAACTGCATTAACACTGTTTCTTTATCAGGTTAATCTCATAGCATAACCTGTCATACATTCCTGACGTGTCGTTTCATCTTCTTGCAGCGAATGCAATCCAGACCAGATAAGGCGGGGGGGGTCAGGAGGGGGGTAATGAACAGGTTGCTCTCCCATTATGAAACATCCGTGTCTGCTGCGCTACCACGAGTGCTATGGTGGTTTTCGAACAGCTCCCGTGGCATCGGCGCGTATCGCGTTAAGCGTAATCAGTCCGAACGAAAGAACAGCATTTCATCCTGAGAGATACCGCGGATGTTGGGCTCCCTATTACGTGATTCCATAAGGTTTCTTGGAAACCGCAGGAGATGGAACAGCCTAGCATGACTGGGCCGAGGCGTAATACAAAGCAGAGATTAAGACTGGGTAGGGCTGCCGCACGTCCTTCATTTCACAGGGTCATTCCGTATTGAAAAAAGTAAAATGCAAATGTCCTATTTTGAATCAAATTGGGACGCAATTTGTCCTGTATTTTGTGATTTTATTTTAGGGGACCTGGGGGCGAGATCCCGTATTTCTTTAGATTGAAAGTGGCGACCCTAAGGAGGGGCTCGTTCACAACACATCTTGTGTGTCAATAGGAACATCAGCTTCAGGGAAACGTTAATGCAGGGGCTTACCCAGGCTGAAGCCTAGGGGCCTCTGCTAAAAGGGGCCGCTAACCTTGAGTTATTTTGCTGCCGCCGCCGCCACCCCCTCCGCTCCCCCGGTCATCAACTTTTATCGGTGCCTCCAACTGCCCCCCATCCCGTTCGACAACTTTTACTGTTACCACCACACAGAAAATAGTAGGTGGGTCTCTGACAGCTCAACTAAAATAGCCCATGGGCTTCTGACCATGTTAACGCTCCTCCCCCCCCATTGCGCGACAGGGAGGCGGACATTATGACGAAATCATGACTCACTTATGTGATACATGCATGTTTCGAGCCTGGCGGAGAGTCTCTGGGAAGTCCAAGAGTTTACCAAGCTGGATAGAGGTCAGTTTCAAATGAAAACAGGGACATACGCGTATATGCTGAGCCAATGTGGAGCAGTGTGGCCGCTCACGTCCAGAGCTGTGGGTTTGATTCCTGCCCTGGCTCTCAGCGACTAAAGTTTGCATTTCCTCTTTGTGGGGTATTCCGGTTTCTCTCCGCTCAGGAGTCCGAGGACGTGCAGTTTAAATGGACCTCCGCCACCGAACTGCCGTCGCCGTGTGTCAGTGTGTATATGCGCCTCACGATGGACTGGCATCCTGTCCAGGGTGTCCCCTGCCGTGTGTCCTGTCCGTCCTGGGATAGACTCCAGGATTGTCGAATCCCTGTATCTTATAGACGGCCGCAGTAAAAGAAAAACTTAAAATGACTGTGATAATGTGGTACAGTCTGTTTTCATCTGCCACCCATCAGGTATAATGCTCATTTTGGTCAATAACACCCAGCGTGCTCATTTTACACTGCATCATCCCGGACACTCACACAAATTTAAATTGCTTAATATCTATAGGAACAACTAACAACCGTAAAGCTTATTTGAATAGTCACAGAGAATGTGGCCTGAATGCTACTTGGTGAAAACAGCAATATATTTGAATTTAGATAGATGCTTTTTTTTTCGGTCCACCTTGCAATGCGTACAGAGCATGCAGTGAAACATGCAAGGCCATGCAGGGGCGTGACCGCCGCATGTACCCTGTGATGTCCAGTTACTCCCGAGGGATTAAAAGAAAAGCCTCCAGGACCATTCTCTTAATAAAGCATTATCAATGTTTTTTTTTCCCAATTAGCAGCTCGTAAATCGCTGACCCCCCCGCCTACCCAGTCTATTATTCACGGTTAGCAACCTCTGTATGTAATGAATCGGTTACTGAGTCTGTGCTGGGTTGTCGGGCAAACCCCTCCCTCGCCGTCACTCACCTAAGAGGTCACCGCTTGCACAGCGCTGCACTCTGGGAAATGCGCATTAAAGCCAGTAAATGTTGTTACTGTTTTTTAATCTTTTACACGACTTGTTAATTTATTCCTGCATATTTTCCCCAATATGTATGTCTGTCTTTGTCGTGGGCTGTGGTCGTGTTTGCCACCCCTGAAACCAGGTATTTGGGGCCCCCTGTTGGCCACAAATAGTCACTACA
>JAODKC010000002.1:282823-306765 GCA_026777985.1 Mormyrops attenuatus | reverse complement strand
CCCCCCCCCCCCCCCCCCCCCCCCCCCCCCCCCCCCCCCCCCCCCCCCCCCCCCCCCCCCCCCCCCCCGCCCCCCGCTGCAGTGACTGGTGGAGGGGCGCCAGCACAGAAAGTATGTCTGTTGTGATAAATTAAGAATGGTTATCATCAACTCTGCAACCCTGGACTGGGTAAGCGTTTGTGGAAGATGGATGGATGGAGTGACATATTTTCTTTAACATATAATGGTGGACTTTAAGACAATGATATAAGTAAATGAATGATACACAATTAAATGCTTTTACTGTTCTGTAAGCAGAAGTGTAAGCAGTGAGTTACTTGTCCTCGTGTGACGAAAATGACGCTATGACATCGTCCTTCAGGTTATCGTAGCACAGCTTTAGCATAGCCGGTCCAGGCCACAAACTCACAGTCCTCTTGTACGCAGAGTGTAAAATTCAATACCCCTCGTTGATATAAAGACTGTCTTTTTAAGTTGGCATTTTTGTCTGTCATTTTTGGGGGTTGGTCACGTGTGGGAGTGTCCGAAACGAAACGGGTTTTTAAAGAGGACATTGATATTCGACGGCGACTCAGCTCTCATGTCCCACCGATCGACCGCTCTCCGCTTCATCACGTCTATCGATCTCACCGCGTTGTGATACAATCTCAGGATTTCTCCGC
The DNA here is from genome assembly GCA_026777985.1 of Mormyrops attenuatus. Lineage (NCBI taxonomy): Eukaryota > Metazoa > Chordata > Actinopteri > Osteoglossiformes > Mormyridae > Mormyrops > Mormyrops attenuatus. Next base: position 306,103 of record JAODKC010000002.1, on the reverse strand, counting down.
TGGAGGGCTCTCCCCCTTTCATATATTATGGGGACAAGACCTCTGCGCTGCCCCCCCGGCGGGCTGTACGCACCGCGAAGACGATACGAGCTCCGAGAGCTTTATCAGGACTCCTTTAAAGCTTTCATCTTAAATAAAACATGCAGGGGCGTAACAAAACAGCTTTGCGTTAAAATCCCCACCCCGCGGCCCTGAAGCTTTGTGGCAAAATGGAGGCAACTTTCAACATGAGGTTATGTGTGGGATTTTTCAGATGTTGTAGTTGTACATTTTCCAGTATTTAAGGCAAGGGTGGAGGTAATGGGTTAAAGATTAAACGTATAAATAGATAAGCCTTTTGGGCCAGTGGAATTATCTGCTTACTGACATCAGGTGACATTAATTTGGCAGTGAAAATGGGAAAAAAAATGGCCGCAATCCTATTAGCTACCTGTTCGAAATCCTTTTAATTGAATCCCCTTAATTATAATGACCCGTTCTTCTGCGATATTTCTGTTCCTCCTTAGGCGAGTCCTTTTTGAAGAAAAAAAAAATCATTAAAGTTTTCTGCAGCGATCCATTTGGGGCTTAAAGGGAACACAAGTTGTCTTGGTGCTTGTGTTGCTTGCACCTTCATCTGGATCTGTATTAAAAGGCACCCTCCTTTGATTCCATATAAGTCGTGAAGACTAATAGCTCTAATTGAAAAGACGGTTTAGTTTCTCTGCAAAGGGATTACAGGTGTATTTTTTTCAATGCCGATAACTCCCAGGGCTATGAGCATTAATCAAGGTGGAAGTCACACTTGTTTTCTTGTGTTTTTTTTCCTCCTTTCCCTTGTTTCCACTGAACATACTTTGATCACACCCAGTAAAGAGGTTTTTGGAAGAGATGACAAGCAGTTAAAACCAGGGTAAATTCATTGGTTTTGAAGTCTATGCCGAAGTTGGTTACCCACGTTTCAACATTTTTCTGTCAGAGAAATTTGACATACTGGTTATTTTCATGCAGGAATGGATCCGTAGCCAGGTTAATCAATTCGGTCGTCTCGAAAAATCCATCCGCTCTCCCACCACTTATCTAGTACGTGCTCACAGTGACCCTGGAGTCTATCCCGGGCAGCATAGGACTCAAGGTAGGAGACAGGGTGCCAGTCCATCACAGGGCACATGAACACACAACATATTGGGAGACGCCAATTAACCTCAGCCTCATGTTTTCTGACTAGAGGATGAATCTCATGCATTCCTGGGAACTAAATGCAAACTCCTTGCTCACAAAAGGGGATGTGTTTCAAACCCTGAACCTTAAAGGATATAGGCTTCAAACCCCTGACTCTGAAGGGTATGGGTTTCAAGCGCCCAACCCGGAAGGGTATCGGTTTCAAACCTCCCAGTCCCAAAGGTTTGAGGCAACAGTGCTATCCACACTCTCATCTCCAACCATACAGCTCAATATACAGTATGACACAGCTGAGCAAAATCCAGCTATACCAACTTTAGCATAGCCGGTATAGCTAATTGATGAGGTAATTGATGTGTCTGTAATCTGTTTCTTAGAGTTCAGGGCCGAAGTGGAGTACTGACACAGGGTAACCTCCAATTCCCTCAACTTGCAGGCAACAGAGGTTTATGACAATATTCCAAGTGTCAGGATTGTTTTGTTGCCAGAACAAAAACCTGACTTTTCATCCAGTTCATTCCTCAGATGTGGAAAAGTTTTGAATTTTTCTTTCCTTAGAATATAAACTGCATAGGATAGATTTCAGTTAATTTATAATTAATTTGTGCTTTTATAAATATTCCATTTGCTTGCATGTTTTTTCAAGTTTTGAATTGTTGAAGTACACACTTAAACATAAGGGAGGAATCTTTGTTAAGGAAATTATTTTTAATTATTGTTCTTTTCAGTTAGAGCTATGAGTCTTCATGACCATATTTTCTCACAATGTGATACATACTTGTTATTTTGACACTGTGGGGACCATTTTTCTGTCCCCACAAAGGGAAACTGAAAAACATAAAATCTGTGACTACAAATCAAAAATGCCAAAAGTCTTGTATTTTGTTTGGTTACTTATGATTAAGGTTAGGGCTGGGCAGGGGTTAAGGTCGTTAGAAATGAATGGAGAGTCCCCACAAAGATATGAATACAAACGTTGTTTGTGTGTGCGTGTGTGCGTGTGTGTGCGTGTGTGTGTGTGTTGCAGACAAAGGGCTCTTTCAGAAAGGCCGGGTGATAGACCGAGGGGAGGTTGACATCGGGACCCAGGTTATGCAAACCATCCCTCCGGGTCTCTTCTGGCGGTTCCGCCTCACCATCCACCACCCGACTTACATAAAGTTCAACGTCTCCCTGGCACGGGACGCCCTGCTGGGCATCTACGGGAGGAGAAACATCCCCCCCACCCACACCCAGGTACTCTCCTTTAAATATCCTTTTTTACAGCCGTAATTAAAATGCCCTTCATAATGTGATGTGTATGCATGTGATTATTTTAAATGCAGATTAATATGCAGATACTCAGACATTTGACACTTAGGACATTTAACAATTAACTGTTGGACTGGGGCATATGTAAGGGCCAATGGGGGCACTGACCCCCCCGCTGAAGCTGATTCGCTCCAGAAGTGCCCCCTCCCCCTGTCACTCACAGATTCAAAACGTATCATTGGTTAATGATTAGGTTGGCGCCTCTAGAGGACTATTATGTTGCACAGAGGACACAAAGAGTAAAAAAGTAATTAAAGCTTTAAATACTTCAAAACTCATGGTCCAGTCTGAAGAGTATGTCCATGTGGTAGCGGAAATAGTGTTTAATTGGCCGGGTCGGCCAAATCCCAATCCCTATCCCAGTACTTCCACGTATAAATGTGTTTTTTATTTTATTTTAACGTATCCTTCTGCCTTTGTAAAGCACTTTGAATTGCCATCCATCTGAATTCTGCTATGTACATTAGCTTGCCTTGCACTGTATGGCACTGCTGGCATCTTCACCTGTGTAGGTAGGAAGGCCGTCTAGGAGCCACGTAGGATCCTGAGCTGGCCTAGCGGCCTGATTGCCGGCTTCCTCTTACCGCTACGCCCGACCTCTGGCGAACTCCGACCCGGAGTGAGATTTAGCCGCGACGCTTTACGGTTTCACTCCCCACCTGGATTCCTATGCTTTAGTTATGCTAATTGTGGAGTGACGGGGAGGGAGATCCCTTCTCCGCTGTAATGGCACCTTCCGGAGTCAGTGTGGTCGGTGACATTGACTAATCTGCGAGCTGTCTACCCCCCCCAGAAGAGCGTCCCACCCCTCACACACAGACATATGCTGCCGGTGACCGGGCCTCCTCGTACACGAGGATGGCTGATAGAGTCCCGACAGGTCATCAGACCCGGGTCACGCCGAACCCTCCTGCCGCCCATTCATCTGTCATGCGCTGTGACTCCTTCCTGAGCTGCCGCAGACCTGCGAGCACTTACAACACAGCCTAATTGGATATTACTCTCATTAACTGGAGCCTGTCCCTTGGGTGGTCTGTGGAGTTTGCCCTGATTCCAAGGAGATTTTTGCCTCTTTGACAAAGGGGAATGGGCAGGGGGGGTGTTGGAGGGAGTAGGGAAATACTAGCTTAAAAATGAGTCCCGCAGAGAAGTGAGCGAAACACATAATCAGGTGTTCAGCATCCGCAGAATGTAATGAAAAACCAGGACAATGATGGCTGCAGATGCTTCAGCCTGTGGGATAATGTCATCGCGGCTGAAATCCGTTTGTTTCTTTTCCTTTCCGGGGCCACACATTGTTAGGATGTCAGTCGCCAGCCCCAGTGGCTGACATTTTCTTGTCGGGGCAAGGTTTGTTTTCGGGCGTCTGGCCTCGCGAGGGCCTACGGTCGCCCCCGGTGATGGGAGGAATTAAAAGCAGAATTACCTTCCCTCCTCATCCTGGAAAGAGTATTTGGTCGAAAGCCACGCTAACAAATGTGTCTGAATCATCCGAGCTGCTCTTAAGCTCTGGGCTACGTTGGGATGGCGAGGCTTAAATCATTAGCATTTTCTTAATTTGGCGGCAGTGGCATGGGGAGTGGAGGTGGGGTGGCTTTGTGGCCCCGGGGGTTTAGAAATCAAAGAGCCAGTCAGAAGCGAATGAAGGAATAATCCTGATCCGGTGCTTCTCTATGGGGGAAAAGCAGGAGCGAGCCAAAGCGCGGCACCTCACTGGAGGCAACGGCCACATAATTCTCTAACCTCCAAAGGCCGCTATAATCTGTCGGCACAGCCTGTGTAGAGAGAGCTAGGCGGTGCGGTCATTACTGGATTATAATGCAGTGTCAGTGGGATTGGATTATGCTAGTCATGCACACAAGCACAAATACAGCTATAAGTAGGGACGTGCTAGCTGGGATTTAGCAGAGCACACATGGGGCAGAAGCCGTTGTCACGGTAACGAAGCGTGCCCCATCAGCACCGGCGTGCCACTACAATGTCTGCCCGTGCTCCGCAGTTTGACTTCGTCAAGCTCCTGGATGGGAAACAGCTGCTCAAGCAGAATCTGAAGGGCTCCGAGGACGGCGCCGGCACATCACGGAATCTGCTCCTGGCCTCCGCACAGGAGACCGGATTCATAGAGTACATGGACCCGGGAACCTGGTACCTGGCCTTCTACAATGACGGCAAGAAGATGGAGCAAGTGTTTGTCCTCAGCTCTGTCATCGGTAAATATATCCGCTTATTTTATTTGTATGGCGCCCTCTGCAGCACAGGTGGACCGTGTGTGTTATTTGGGTCTCAGCTATACATTAGTATCGGCTTCTTACAGTGTCATAGAAGAATACAGTGTGCAATCAGCAAAAGAACTGTGCAGACAATATACAACATCCAAGCAATATGCAATACACTGACTGCATAATATAAAACACAACCAATATAGAGAAAGTACAATTCATTTACAGTACAATATTATTTACAGGTTGGACAATATAAAGTAGAAACAATATACTGTACCATCTAAGGACAGTACTATAACTAACTATACGGACAATATAAAATAGAAACAATGTACCATCTACAGACTACTATAAATGTACGGACAATATAAAATACAAACAATATACAATACACAGACAGTACATCAAATTTACAGACAATATACCGACAATACACAATTTACAGACATTATACAATATAAAATTCAATCAATGTGCCGACAGTTCAGTGTACTCTACTGAGAGTATATGATACAGTGTGCAGACAGTACAGTATAATCTACTGACAGAGCAATAAATGTAGAGAGTATAAAAAATATGAGCAGTAACATAAAATGTACAGACAGGATACAGGACAGTCCACCAAGAGTGCAATGACTTATGTACGGAGCACACAGCGCAGTGTACAGACAGCACTATATTATATGCAGAGCAATGCAGAGCCAGTGCAGTGACAGTGTGGACTACAATATACATACATTTCACAATGCAATTCAAGCAGTAAGCAATAATTAGACAAGTACATATGGTCTGTACTTGTGAACGATGGCTGTATATAGTGGTATAGCTGTATATAGGAATTTATGTATGTCTGCATATAATTCATCAAAAAAAGTATAACAGCACAGCTGTGCATTTTCAAACTAGGGTTTATGGTAATAGATTAACTTGAGCACATTGAGTGTTATATAGTAGTGAAAATCTGAGTGTACGACAGTATACAGAAAGCAGTCTCGAGGTAACCTTACAATTTAAAGGTCCATGTCAAACCCAGAGAAACAAAGGAAAATGTTGTAAACACGCTGGTGATTGTGGGGCCTGTGCATTGGAAAGCAAGTGTTACTGTTTATCCGATGAGTAAAGAAGCTTAATTCAGCACTTGTCAGCTCTATCTTGCTTCTCGATGTACACCGAGACTGCCTTTGATGTATTATTGAACTGTTTTATTTTTTTTTTCTTTCTGTAGATATTCAGTAAAAAACAGCACTACCGCATATATTGCATTAGTTTTGAAGACCCCGCTCACTGGGAATTTGCTGCACGGATGTGTGGGTTCGCGTCTTTGAGCTTGACGAGGAGAGCAGAGCGGGAGAGCAATGGAGATCTTTGTAGCTGTCCTCCCCAGGCTGACTCGCGGTCCTCTTGCTCGGAAGCGACGCCATAGCTCTGCTTTGGCGGTGGCACTGACGTTCGGACGGGGAAACGGCCATAATCCTGGCCTGCTTCGTGTCGCCTATTGTCCAATTAAGGCATCCTGATTGAGCTGACAGGTCCTTCAGAATAGAAATCCTCCACGGGTTTCAAAGTGCCAAAACGGAAGTCTTTCAGCCTTAATTGACAGACCCTTGGTCACTCATCTTTAAACATATGCCAGGAAAGGACTGGGACGTGCGAAAATTCTCCCCATCTGCTCTCGAAAACTACGTTTCATCTCATTCTACTGTACACAGTACTGCCGGGGTTTAAAAACTAATGTATTCAGGTCCCCCCAGGCAAGTACTGAAGTTTTGTTAAAGTTATTATTTTTCTTTGTTTTTTTTTTTTCCTTTTTCTTTGAACTGCAAAATAAATGGTACCATTTTTTTCATCAGGTGATGAGTGTGGTTTGTGGCAGATGTGCTTTGAAATTCATATTCCGGCAGCTATTTGCATTTTTACTAATTAGCAGTTATGAGGCTAGCTCACATTCGGATGTGATTATGCTTCGCTAAAGTTCACTAAATTAGTATTCCTTTCTTAGTAGCGGTATCGCGGCCATTATCGGCTCGTTAACGATGTGTAAGCGGGCGGATAAATGAACGAAAACGCCCGTCTCGGAGCTCGAGGTCACAGTGGAAACGCTAAGCTGTTCGTGTTTATCCGAGAGAGTTTTCTGTCAGGGTGTGTCTCAGGAAACAAGCCGGGCTGCTTGGTTTCTGAGCCACCATGCCGTTTCAATCCGCTGATGTCATCCTCATGCAGAAACCATGGATGGCTGCTCGACAGACTGTAATGGGAATGGCGAGTGCGTTGCCGGGCACTGCCACTGTTTCGCTGGATTCCTGGGGCCCGACTGCACCAAAGGTAAGCCTCATCCGGGCCGCCCATCCGGTAATTCCGTTTTGCCACCGCTGGTGCTGCGGGAATAGCGCGGTGAGGTTGAGAGATGCGAGGGACTGAAGTCAGGGGAAGCCACCGTGGCAGCCGACGCACGAGCTCCACGGAGGCGTGGCTCGACTTGACGCGAAATACATGTCGCCTGCGAGAAAGTGGCGGCGGAAGAAAGTACGGCCACGCGCCTCCGACAGCTGAAGAGTCACCGTGGCGGGGGAAGCCGACAGCTGCAGAGGAGGAAGATGCGTTTCCCAGCGGCATTCGTACCTGGGCTGTGAGACGGAAGATGACAGCGATCGGTAATCTGGAGCTGCACCCTCGGAAAATTTGCATAACCATGTTTTTTTGGGGGGTGGTGGGCTGTTTCTCCCCAGTGGGAAGATGGCCTCGTCATTTTAATTTCTATATGCGGCCTGATAGCTAAATCTAGAATGAATACTAAAAGCTGGTGGGGAATGTAATATAAACACAGAACTTGGAGCTAGAATCCTGTGTCCAGGCACATTTGCACTGATACCCTCGGCTTACAGAAAGGTGCTTTACGATTTTGCTTTTTATCTCCTAGCAAGATTCTTGGTGATGCATCCAATGAAATGGAACAGGACATGTATATATATATGATGTTATTTTTTTCATTCTGGAAATAAATCATATTTCTTTGGAGTGCTCCTGTAACATTTAACCACACATATCCTGTGTATAGTTTAACCTTGTTGTTGAAGGGTTTACACTTGATCTTTGTTGTGAATACGCACGTACGCTTCTGTGACTAACACATTGAAGATCCACAAAGAAACCTTGACTGGTCCATCAATATCATTGATCATCACCAGCTTAAATCATAAAGGCACTTTGCCAGTATATCAGTACAGAACAGAGAATTATTAAACATTTCTGTGCCATATCATAACTCGTCACAGGAATTTCTCCACCCAGAACAGCTCACAAGACTTACAACCACTTCCAGATAACCTCTAAATCAATTACCACTATCATTTAAATTAATTTTAAAATGATTGCTATACTGTAAAGATATCTGTAATTTAATAAATACATTTAAAAAATGTAAGATACTTCTGCGATAATTTTCCTTATGGGATGTGAAGTATGTCAATATTCTAAGATATATCCATTCAGCTAGTCTATGTTATCTTTAATAACAACAGCAATTGCACAGCCTGAAAGCTGCATTAAAACAGTATTCTACGGATGAAAGTATCAATCAGGAGCAAGCCCGCGCTCTGTCCTAACAGGTTAACAGAAGGCGACGTAAATCAGTCTGTTTCTATTTGCTGTGGATGGCGGGCAACCCAGCCCGCTGACGTGGTTCTTTGTGCGGTTTTGTGTATCGTGGCGTTGATCTGGGGCAAGACCCGTTTCTTGGCGGCGTGGCCTGGAAAGCACGGGTTCGCCGAAGAGGCAGACTCCATTCCGCTGAGGACGCCACAGGTTTCCAGTGGGTTTTCTGCATTGGCCTCTGAGTCACCCCCACCTCCGCCCCCCCCCATTACGCAAATGAAGTTTAAAAAAGAAAAGCTGCAGTGAATTGCACTCTCTCATTTATAGAGTCCTTGTTTTTCAATACTAATGTTTTTTTAGCGCTCCACAGAGTCAGGTCACCATTTTCTACTGTTTGAGTTTTCGCCTTGCATCCTGACAAGACTGGGAGATGATATGTGTGGAATCGTAATATAAACATAATATGATAATATGATTTTTATTTAATATAAAAGTAATGCTCCTTTCTTAGAGTCACGGAAAAGCTCTTCCATAGCAGAGATGTCCCTCTCTAGCAGTCAGATCAAGTGAATAAAACCTTGTTTTCCTGTTGCCGTCTTTCTGGTTCATATACTGTCTTGAATGGCTGCCGCACATTGGGAAGAATAAAAACCAAATGTCGCTCATAAGATCTGTCCCGCTCTCGCCTGTTCGGGAATAAGACTCTGTTTCTTCCGGGCTGCTGCTTCCATCGGATGGCCCCGCCCACCCCGACTCTGCCCAGGTACTGGGGCCTGTGAATTGCTGTAGCGGACACGATTGCTGAAATTGGCGGTGAGCCCTTAGCGTGATGCTATTGAGACTGATGGACGCCCACAGGTGTGAGGGTGGGTGCTGCTGCGCGGCGCGCCGTCTGTCCGCGGAGGAGATGGGAAAAGGCACGGTAACCGCGAGGCAGGGGAAAATGCCGCTCAGAGTCGGCAGTAATGAAAATTGAGTTTCTTTGATGTGCAGTAAAGTCACACATTAGCACTGACATGTTAGCTTATGCCTGTACGCTGTTTATGGTTAGTTTGTATTTTATTCCTGGTGTATGTCCTCTTCTCTCTCTCGCTCTCTCTCTCTCTATCTATCTGTCTATCTGCATAGCTTTTATATTTCAGTGCACCAGCTATACGTGATTCATAGGTATATTCAGTATATGTGTAAGCATCCCCAATAGATCAGTTAATTATGCATGAAACACAGTGGTTACTTTATTACAGTTCACTGTAGGTAAAATGAAACACATTAGGTCCAAACTTGTTAAAGTGAAAAGAAGAAATAAAGGATGACTTAAAAATAATGAAAAGACACATGTATGGTATTCTGCATTCCTTATTGCTTATCTCTAGGTCAAATAATACCATCCATTAATAGATCAATAGATATACATTCATCTATAGCTACATATTTGTATTTGTCATGTTTTTCCATGCAAGAACCCACTGAAACAAAGTTATTGATTGGTTAAAACATTTGCTTACAAGCCAATCTGAATTCACATAACGTGAATAAATCAGAATTTTATGGTCCTATTTTGTTTCTTCTGTAAAAGAAAAGTAAAACTTGTATTCCTTTTTAATCTCACTAGCACATATATTATGGTAATTGTACTTAGACCACGAATTACCAATAAAAAAAACATATATAAAATCTATGGAGTAAGATTGGATTAGCACACGGAAATTCGCTTGGAGATGATTCAGGCCTCACTCAGACGTCAGACATCATTGTGCCTGGGCATCATTACAGGACACGGACACACTGGGGTGTGTGTTAATGAAACCGACACATGCATGGGGCAAAGTGATTTCGGCTCAACAGCAGCCAACAGGTCAAGCGGTCTTGCGATGAGTCAGCCGAAGACACCCTGCGAACAGCAACACCAATTCCACACGCTCCAACGAGAGATTTTTGTCCTCGTGCTGCTGCCAGACTGGGGTGTTGAGCGGAATTTAAGACGTCAGGGGCTTAGCCCCAAGACCTAATCTGTACGAGGACCATCACATTGAACTCTCTCTCTGAAGTTCCGTTGATTGTACCATTACAGGGGGTTTTGCTAACGCAGCCCCGGACAAGGACTGCTATGATGTATGGAGTTCTCAAACTGAGACCATGGTTGTTAAAGCATCTGAGCAAAGCTAATCATTTGGGGCTAGTTCAGATTCACTCAGGGCTTCAGCCCCGGATGGCCCGCCTCGTGACGTGTGGCCTTCCAAAGTTACAAATCTCAGCGAGGATCCTTCATCGGTGAACTGGGTTGGTGGCCCTAAGGCCTTTGATTCGGGGCTTTACTGAGTGATGCCAATACACCTACTCTCCTCTCACCTTCATGAATACCATTTTCCATGCCGCGTTCTCTGGGAGCGTAAAGGCCGGATCGGGAATGTTGGCCTCTTGGATTCCACTCGAGCGGAAACCTGAACAGCATGCACATTGACTTAATGTCACAGGATGGGCGGCTGAGTCCTGCAGAATGGCCCTCCATAGCCCAAGCGTGTGGGTATTGCGACATTTTGCATTTTCCTATACACAGCTGGTGACCGATCTGATGGATTCAGGCACCAGAAAACCCACGTAAGCACTCTGTGATTTATATGTGGGTAGGATTCTTTTTTAAAAATGCAATGCTACGTCAACTGCAGTTGGGTTTGCATGTGGGAACCAAAAAGTTGTCTGTTCAAAACTCGCAAAGGGCCCCTGCTGTTGTACTCGTTTGAAGGCACTTCATACGGACGGCTTCAGTGGAATCGTCCAGTTGTATAAACGGGCTGCGAAGGTCGCTTCGGATGAAAGAGCCAGCAGCCTGAATTATTTATCAGAGCGGGCAACTTCATTTGGTAATGCTAGGTAGGTTCTAGGTAGACCCTCCTCATTCCCCAGTAGTTCTGTTTACATAGAGAGCGCGGGGCGGAAGGTTCAGGCAAGGGGGGCTTCGAGGGACGCCCTGTGAACCCAAATGCACCATGTCGTTGCAGACGCCTGCCCGGTGTTGTGCAGCGGAAATGGGGAGTATGAGAAGGGCCACTGCTTGTGCCACCCGGGTTGGAAGGGACCCGAGTGTGACATCCAGGAGGACCAGTGCATCGACCCCACCTGCTCTAATCATGGGAACTGCGTCCAGGGCACCTGCGTGTGCCACCCTGCCTACAAGGGCGTCAGCTGTGAGCAAGGCGAGTGTCGTTACATGCCCAGATCCTTGGAAAAAAGGCATAATACCAAAATGCACAATTAAGAGTCTGAATCAGGGCTGGGCTGGGATCAAATCTCGGCCTTGGACTTTGGGGTTTCCCATGGCGCCATGATGAATTTTGCCAACCATGGAGGTGGGAAATGCATTTGCCAGCTCGCATACCATACAAAATGCCCACCATGCCAGATGGCCAGTCCAGCCCTGCTATCACTCATGACAAAGTTTTGACTGGGATCTTGTCAGACAAGGAAATGCATTGTAACCTGAGCTGCTAACACCCCATTAAATTTGTGCAATTTACTTCATAATTTTAAAACTTTACAGTTTGTATTACCAGAGTCAAAGCAGGTCAACACCACCGTGGTCTTGCTGACTTCTGCTTTTCAGTTTATTATGCTCACACATGATCGTCAATAGCTGATGAGCTAAATAATAATAATGGTGCGGCTGTCCAGAATCGGTGCATGGGCAGCAGCTTTGAGCTGCGCAGCCCGGACACTTTGCTGACAGGTGAGAGCACCGCAGTAATTGCAGTGCTTAAATAAAGCCTGTTTTGTGAGGCGTGGTTTACGGCGGAGATGTTTTTAAGTGTAACCGAATGATAAGCGGTTAACTGCCCTGAAACGTAGATTGTGTTGTGGCTTGTTAACTTTTGATGAGAGCCTAGTTAGAGGAGGCAGTATTTTTAACCTCCAGTGGTTATGAAGTTTTTTTTATATAAAAATATATATACGTGTGTGTGTGTTTGTATATATATATATATATATGCATCATGCAGCAATGATTCTTATTATGGTTCTTATTATATTTAATGTGGATGACTGAACAATTAGCGCCAGGTTTCCACGAGCACTGTTACCACGGTGACTCGCAGTAGAGACGGCTCTACCTGCCAGCAGCGGGCTCAGTGACGGACCACGCCTGTCCATATGGCACCCTGACTTGTCGCCTTGCCGTCTCTCCGCCGCAGTGGACTGCCTGGACCCCCAGTGCACGGGCCACGGTGTCTGTGTGAAGGGGGAGTGCCTGTGCTCGCCGGGCTGGGGGGGTGCAGGCTGCGAGACCCCCATGCCCTCTTGCCAGGAGCAGTGCTCTGGGCACGGCACCTACCTGCCCGATGCCGGGATGTGCACCTGTGACCCCGGCTGGACCGGCTCCGACTGCTACACAGGTCAGTACCACCCCGACCCCAATTAAAAAGCCGCCATACTTCTGGGAGGGGGCAACGCAGCGCTAATTGTGCTAGAGAAGGTTCCGGAACAAGCTACCCCACATGCTTCTGTGGACAGACGCGTGCATTTTCGCGCCTCGTGAGGGATGCTGATTACACTGACCCGCCGCTGACATCGCGGATGGAAAACCGTCCGCACAGCTGACCATCAACACATCATCTTTTCCCCATGCTGAGTGTAAATTAGCTGCTCCCCAACCCCACCATCCACCTAACCGCCGGTGTGTCCGCGACGCGTCTTCGCCCATCCTCGTGGTCTGTTGAGCCATGTGTCTTTCCACAATTTTTTATGTTTTTTTTGGTAACTTAATTTTCGGTTTGAAATCTTCAATCTCCCTCACGCATATTGGGAATCGCGCTGTTGTTACATGCAAATGAATGTCAATTCCTGCCCCGGGAAAGTATCAGCAAAACTTGTTTGCAAATGAATAAAACTCCTCCAGGGAAATTTAGATTGCTTTTCACTAAAATGTATTTAAATAAATTTCCTTACACTACGCTGAAGCTTGGCGGAGGCCCGATTTCTCATTCGCGTCGTTTGTACAGTCATGTCCTTATTCAGGCTGGCTTCTAATTGAACATACGGACCCCTGACTTTTCAGTTGTGGTCAGGGCTGTAAGCAAAAGTGTCTCAGGTGATTTTTGGTTTGTGACATGTGTATATTTTGAAATTTCTACGTTTAATTCTAGATAAGTGTGAACTTCAAAGTAGGAACTGTGGTGTTTTTTTTCTTTTTGTGTGACACAGTGGCTCAGTGGGAAGCATTGTCACGGTGTGCCTGGAGGGTTGGGGGTCCGATTCCCGCCCACGCTCTGTGCGTGTGGAATTTGCACCTTCTCCCCAAGTTGTGTTGGATTCCTTGTGGCATTATAATTTCCTCCCACAGGCCAATTCCACACAGTTAGGCAAAGCAGTGTTTCGAAATTGCCTATCTGTAGTGTGTGGGTATCTGTACCCAGCAATGGACACAAATTCCATTAGGGTGTGTCCTGTGCTCTTTGCATTCTGGAATAGGCTCCACTCAGCCCGGTACTAAGTGGTTATGGAAAATGGATGGATGTACATATATATTATATGATTTTCACCTTTTCACTTTGGCTGGCAAGGGGTTTCTGTCAGTTTAGTTATTTATGTTTTTGGAGGTCATTCACATGCCTCGCATGTATATAAGATTTTCACCTTTGCTTTCAGAAATTCAGTGAAGCCCTATGAAGGTTTCTCTTCTGTACTGTTTTGTTGTATTCCGTGTGGGAGGGGGTCACCCCCGCCCCGTCCCGGCTTTCTGCCCGATATGTCCTCGGCGAGATGTGAATGCTGACAAAGGACAATGGTGTGCTGTGTGGGTAGTTTATACACGTACACACACACACACACACACACACACACACACACATATATATGTATTATGTATATATATATTTTTTTCTTTCTTCATTTTGGGGATTTTTATTTTGTTTTTCAGAAAGTAGTAAGAAGTAGCCAGTAACTGATGGCTTGCGTAAAGACAGAAAAAAACCCAGGCATTATGATGATGAAAAACAGGCCTTTTTAATATATATATAATGTATAATGGAGGCTCATAGAGAGGATGACAGACAACAGAAAAGGTCCACATGACCAAACTCTGAAAGGCCATTTCCTGGAAAGCTGCAGCGGTAGGGCTGGGCCGTATCGGGCCCTGAAAATGCTGCTCTGATGTGTTTTCCGGCACCCAGCTGAGCCCGGCGGCCTGACCCACGAGTCTGATGAGCACATTAGCGCAGAATCATTAGCAGCAGGTCAAGGGAGAAAATCAGAGGGACCACAGAAAGTTCAGGAAAGAAAACCAGGGGACGACAACAAGGTACCATCCAAAATGTCATGGAAATGAAAGGAATCATGTGTATTCAGGAAGTACAGTGCATCAATGTATATAGACTCACATACATAAAATATAATGGGTGGCTTGTTAGATTAATATGTGTCCTGCAATGGACTGTCACACCTGGGTCTCCCCTGCCTTGCATTCTGGGATAGGCTCCAGACTTACTACACCAGGGAACTGGTTACAGATGGATGGATGGATGGATGGATGGATGGATGGATGTGATAAAACTACTATGTAGAAATGTATTAATACACATAGTACTTTACTATCCCTGAGTAAAAACATTTAAATACTCTTTAACAAAATGTTTTTCACCTGGGTCTTTTATTTTAAGTTCCATGCAGAAAGGCTGGTTTGAGAAAAGAGTACTCTCTGTTTAGTTTTTTCTTTTCTTTTCTTAAGTTACGTGTATAGACTGAGACTGAGACTGAGACGTACTCATTTAGCGGTACCAGGTGCTTGTGGGCCAGATGTAGCAAACGTAAGAAAAGCCTGTCTTTGTTTTTCCTGTATGTTCATTCCGCTTCTTTAAATTCTGGGAAAAATATCTGGCATTTATGCCACCGACGGGGTGGGAAAACTTGGCTCATTACCATGACGCTTCAAAGCCCCGGGTGTAAATTTTTATACGTTTGCCATCTGTCAAATTATAGACTTTAACTTGGTTTCTGCAAACTTGTAAAAATACAGGGGAGGGAAAAGTCAGCGTCAAGGTCACATAGGAATGACACTTCGCTGTATATATATATTTTTTCCAGTGTTCACATTGCTCAAAAGCAACTCTCGTGCCCCCCCACCCTCGTCCCAATGGGCGGGGGTGGGTGTACGCTAGCTCATGTGAAAACGTGTTTGTTCACACATCCTCTGATTTTCGTGTTCTGCAGTAGGACGGTGTCCCTTAAACTGGCCCCTTATTTTATTTGTTTGTTTTCCTGTTTGTTTTTATTCTAATGTGCATCATATTCCCAGATTATCTCCTGTGACGTAACATTTCCTAATAAACCGCATCGACTTGGGTTACAGGAAAACCGCTTTAACCTCACCAGACATGCTGCGCCTGCACATATAATGATGTCAGACATCCTGCTTTGGATGAATCCCAGCGTCAGGGTGTCGCGGAGTCACACCTACAATTGGGCCCGTATTAATATATTAACATTGACTGTGTAAAAGAATCAAGGAAGTATGACTATGGCTTTTTTGGCTGAAAAGTCCTGCAACTTGTCTCTTTCTTTAATGGTTTAATTAGGAACGAAGATGTAGATTTGGATACGGATGGTAGGGACATGTCTTCACCAATAATGTGGGAGTACCAGGTGAATTTAGGGGGGGGCAGGGTTTTTTGGTCCCTTCCAGTGTTGAAACCAAATCTGCACTCTTGATTATGAACTGAACCCTCAGAGTTTCAGTGTGTCTGTCTGTATGGGGATCTGCTTCATTCTAACAAAGCCTTTAATAATGGTGGATCTTCTTTTCCAAATCTAGTTTGGTTGTGCGATTACACACCGTTAAAGTATCAAAGCAACACAAACTGATAGAAATTGAAAATTGAAACTAAAACTGGGCAAAGCTTTTTGTTTTTTTTTTAAAGGCAGGTTTTCTGGTGTAATTAACTGCAGGCATGGTGGCCCTTGTGACTCTGAAAGTCATTAAAAGCAACGTTTAATTTTACTGCATCTCAGTAAGCGACCTCCATGCTCACCTCACCTCTCACCTCATCCACTCACGAATCGAGCAAATTCTGCATCTCTGTGGAAATTATCCATCGTGTGACGTAATTCCACGACGGCTGGCAGCACCTGACTTGCTCTGCTCGAGTTTAATTGTGCAATACAAGCACCGAATACTCTTCATCTGACGTGTTATTTTTTTCCTGAGCCGTTTAATTGTGTGACTACTCTGGCCCAAGATATTCGCATAATCTTCTTTAACACTTCATTCTCTTCTGCTCTTTGCATTCGTCAGAAACCTGCACCTAGGCTGATGGGAAGAGATTGGCTGTTTGCCTTCTACAGGATCTAACGTTTTCAGTTTGATTGTTTTCACGGAATGCACCGATTTTTACACCTGGGCAAGGGGGATTTGTAGACCTCAGTTGCATGCAAAAAATTGTCCTTTAGAGATGTGTTGAATGCTTTATTTCTTTCATCCACCCCTTTTTTCATTCTCCTCTGTTGTCTTGTAGGTTTTCTTTCTCCCTGCTGACCACTAACGGCGTATAAAATCGAATACCGTCGTCCATCTCTGGTGCCGTCCTTAATTTGCTCCAAATCCAATTGCAGCCGCTACATTTCTGTTCTGCTGCTCCTGGGCCAGCCGCCCCGGGAAGGGACACCACCTAGAAATAAATCGAGCCAAAGTGAATCACAAGTGGCCCGGTAAATGGGTTACGTGGTGCACTGACAGGGTTGGGGTTTGTACCACCTCGCGTCACCTCTGGCCCTTTCACTCCCCTGCCCGCCCCCTGGCCCCCATTTTGCCCCGCAGAGCTGTGCCCGGTGGCCTGTGGCAGCCACGGTGTATGCTCCGAGGGCCGCTGCCAGTGCGAGGACGGCTGGGACGGGCCGGCCTGTGACCAGCGTGCCTGCCACCCCCGCTGCGAGGAGCATGGCCAGTGCCGCGACGGCCGCTGCGAGTGCCACGCTGGCTGGGAGGGCGAGCATTGCACCATCGGTGAGCTGCATCAGAAAAACAGGCGGCCTGCCCTGCCCCAATCCTGCCTGAGAGCACCATGAAAGTGCATGCTGCCTCCGATTTATCTCACATCAGGCTGCTTCTTAATCAGACCACCCCTGAAAGAGTCCTTTGAACAATCACACATGTTGCTTCATGAGATAATGACATGCGGCTTTTCAGATTGAGCTTAGGAGTCCATGTGCGTCCCCTGCATTTAAATCGAGGAATTAAAAGTCCTTTCGCCTCCCTAGACGAAAAATTATAAAGTGTATCGGACGCTAATCAAAGCATATGATTTCTTCCAGAAAGTTTGAGTGCGTTCGGCAGACATGCAGTGTGATGTAATGCTTCTGTTCTCTATTTCATTCGCAGCGCACTTCCTGGATGCCGTAGTTAAAGGTGGGATTCACAATCACGCCGATAATTTCATCACCGATCCGAATCTGCACAGTTTCCTCAGTCACGTCACCATCTTGTGTTACGGATGTTGGGCTGATGATGGGGAAGGGACATCTGGGTTTGGGGATTGTGACGGGTGCTGTGCGTGTGTTTTAGATGGATGCCCGGGCCTGTGTAACGGTAACGGACGGTGTACCCTGGAGCAGAACGGGTGGCACTGTGCATGCCAGGCTGGGTGGAGTGGAGCGGGCTGCAACGTTGTCATGGAGACGGAATGCGACGACAATGTCGACAACGACGGAGGTAGAATCGGCGCGCCAGTTCCGCCCCCCCCCATCTCTGCCCTCGCCGTCTGTGTTTCAGTGTCTGAATCATCACTGTGTAGGGGGTGTTTGAGGGTGCCCCCAGTTGCATGGCGTTCATAAGTCTCGACAAAAACACCGCCGCTGTGGGTGCAACATCACCACGATCTTCCTCCTCCTCCTCCTCTCAAACAGCTCTTCATCCTCTCAAAGTAGCTTAATGCCTTTGATGTGTTTCTGCCCTGCTGAGATAACGCACAAGCTTTTTGGAGGCAAAAAAAATGTTCCCTTCAAATGAAAACAGTCTACTTTTTTCCACTTCGCTGTCTTACTGCTGAATGAAAAATATTTTAGAAAAAAAAAACACAGACTGATCGATGGAAAGAAAAGAAAAAACGAACAAGCTTTATTATACATCATCTGAGCCATTTCACTTAACCGAAAACATGACTTAATACCTGTGTTTCTACCTAGGACGTACTTCCTTTCTATATCTTAGCCATCTCTAGTGAAGAAAATATTTGCGATTCCATTTCCTCCTTTTTTTTATCTTAAAGTGGTTTGCAGAGGAATATGCACATATTGCCCTCAAAAGGAGACAATTACAAAAACTTCGCAGAATGTGAATTGAACTGAAAGGCATTTGATGACAGCAGATTTAAATGTCATTTGCTCACCTGGTAACCGTGAATAAGAGAGCAGAAATCCAATTTAGATTCTTTTGAATAAGAAGGCGTGCGGAAAATGCCGTTGCCTCCAGAACAAACTACAAATTAAAAGCTAGCAAAGATTGAATTGGTAGCAGGGATAGCAATGGGGCAAATTTCTCTTAAAAAATAATGAAAATGGCCAAGACTGTCGCAGCAACTAGGTTTATAAATCCTGTATTTAGTTTCTGTAGGTTATTAGTCATGCGTATCTTTATTTTAGCTTGGTATACGAAATGGCTGTCTCATGGCTACATTTGGACACTGTATACGGTATTTTTGTGATGGTACTTTGCGTGAGTCAAGGTTATCGTTAAACAAACAAAATTGGCAGGAAAGGGCAATTTATTCAAAAAGGGGGCAAAACTAATGTACAAATCTTGTGTACAAAAAAATGCTGAACGCTAAAGCTAAATCGAAATAGATCACACGACTAACTAAAGCTACCTTAAGAATGACCAACTTGACTAAAGTTAGCTGACCTGATATGTAAACTGAATTCAAGCGCATTTCACAGCAAGTCAGGTGGAAAGTGAGACAGCTAGCTTAGAACCGGCCAGATGCGCTCGCACAATCACGACAAAACACTCAGCTGTTTCCAAATTACTCACCTGCAGCATATACGTCCGAATAAGACCCACATTTTAATCCTCATCTGATTGAGACCTCATTAAATATGCCATTTGTATACCGAATGAGACCTCATTAAGACTGCAGTTAGTGAAACTAAATGGCAATTAATGACCTTACACAAATAAAGTGATTAAGAGATAATGAAGTTTCCAGCCAGCTGTACGTTGCTGACTTTATAAATCTTGCGCCCGTCATTAGAAAGGCAGGCGTCGGGGGGCAATATTTTGAGGTGTGCGTTGTTTTGAAGTTGTTTATATTACTATACGTAGCTCGGCCGGATGTCGTCCTGGTACATCGTGAGGTCTCCTGAGGCCGTGATGGGCCGACAGGCATGCACAGCTGGGCCTGGGTGTTCTCTTGTCAGCCTCCTGCCGATCCTCCGCAATCTGCTGCCCCCACGTGTGCCCTCAGTTAATGAAACACAGCTGGCCCTGATTTGATAGTTGACTCTGGGCTTTAAACTGGGTCAGCTGGGCGGCCATGCCGGGTCTCGGAGGATCGCTGTGTTGTTGGTTTGTATCCGGTCCCTTCTAACTGTTTTGTTGTGCGTTTTATCTGTGTGTATGTATGCATGCATGTATGTATAAACTCAGGTGCCTCCAACCTTCCCATGTGACATAATTGCCCCCTACAACCTCCCAAAGTAAACCTGTAATATCAGGATGAAGCTCGTCGCTCGTGGGAGTTTTACTTACATAAAAATGTTAAGAGGGCAGAACAAAAAATGATTGGTTCAGAGAGATAACCAATCTGATTGTAGAGGTGGGTCCAAGCAACTGGAGGAGACAGGACCAAGACATCTGATTGGTTGGTCCCACCTCCTTCAGTTCTCTGAACTAATCTCTGAACTAATAATTTTTCATTCTGCCCTCCGAACATTACTGTGTAAGTAATAGTTCGTCAATAGGATAAAATCATCCCCACTTTCCATTTGGAAATTTCCCCCATGAAATCACACAGAAGATTCAAATAAAAAATAATTACAGGATTCCATAAAATATGGCACTTTATGCCTATATTTTTTCATTTATTTAAAGGAGACAGGCTACAGGGCTGGCATGCTAAAAGCTTTCTGACTTTACCTCTTCCTCTGTAGTTTCCCTATGAAGTCATAATTCTTGTTACTCTTATAATAGCACATTTTGAACATCTCATAACGATGTAACTTTTCCCACTTGATATTCCCTGCTAGTTTTGTTTCCTGTCATTGTTAAAAACCAAACATTTTTCATTAAACCAATTCTTTCTATATGCCATCACTTTCTTTTTTTAATCATTTTTTTCAGTGTCAGGCTTATGCATATCCTGAGAAAGTAAATAGTCTGGGTCTGGTTATATTATAATTGCATTTAACCCCTTGGTAGCAGTGACCTAAAACATGTTTGCTCAGCCGCCAGCTATGTCCTAATTTTCATTCGTTATAATCTTTTACAAATAAGCCAGGCCCAGAGTTAATGTTAAGCCTAAGAAGTTGGAGGCCTAATTTATTTAGGAAAACTTTGTTGTGAACTGGAGGAAAAAAAATGTAATTAGATTTTGAACTGGGGGCAGGTTTATCGTGTGAAGCAGGAATGTAATGAACATTATGGTTCGGTATGGTGTTCTTTCACGGTATCAGAACGCCAAGCCTGTGATACATCAAATACAATGCAGGGTCTGCTTTCTGCAAGAACTGTCAGGTTTTATTCAATTGTTAAATGAAAATGACCGGGGGGCGGAAATCAGGTCTTTCCAGACTTGTTTAACATTTTTCTGTTTAACATGCAACTACCTATTAATTGACAGCTAAAATAAATGACAATGAAACATTCTGCCTTCAAACAATACCCATTCGCATTTAGATTCGTATGTAAGTGGCCCGTTGTTAATTTGGTTGTTTTTGTGTCTATGTTAATGCAACGTTCCACTTAAGCAAATGGAAATCCATCAAGGAGCTGACATGCACAACCATCAGCTACCGAAAAACAGGCATTATTTGTCAAAGTTATAATGTTCCAGAATGCAATGCGCAATTCTTTCAGGACCGGGGAAGAAAAGACTGCTGGTTGGATGGAAAGTTCTACAATTAGATGGAAGGTTCTTCAATTCTATGGAAAGTTCTATAATTTGAGGGAAGGTTCTGTAGTTTAATGGAATGTTCTACATATTAACTCTATAAGGAACTCCATATAACTATAAGGAAAAACATCAGATATTATGAGCACTTCTAACGCTTACTGTATTAGCAATCAGGTTCATCTTACTGTGTCCACCTCCTGCCACCCCCCCCACCCCAGTCTTTTACCTTCGTCACCCCTTCAGTTGTCATCTTTTAGCATCAACACCTAGTGTTGTGCATGAACGTGTTACATTAGCGCCATTCCTTGAACATGCTCATACATTGAGTGAACTGAACAATCAGTTTGCAGCTAATAAATGTGAGCATGAGGGCTGTTCACACTGGTGAGAGTGAACGACGTTCATCACACCAGAAGTAACAATAATAATTACTTGCTAAAAATGAACTTTCATATTGTGATATGAAATACAATGTATTAACCTACGCTGTCTCAGAATCACGCTTTTGGATATGATTATGTGATGATTTGGATTTTCTCGCATGTTCCTTGTCTTGATCATTGTTGATGTGCTCCGATACACTAGTCGTGATGCTAATGACTTGTTTATATCAATAAAGTCGACTCCAAGAGCTTTCTAATGGTAGGTGACGCTAGTGATATATTAATTGCTGATGAAAAATTTCACTTTGGATTCATAGCAGCCCATTATATATATGATGGAATGGAATTAATGGAATGTTCTCTCTCTCTCTCTCTATATATATATATATATATATACATATATATATATAAAAAGTAAAGCAAGCAGAAGTAATAGTCCGATTTTGATTTAATCTGGTATACGTGCACAACTGCGATGGATATGTAAATGGTTCGATTTGCATGGAGCTGGCACGTCTAGTCACCAGATACAGAGGATGCCTCGCTGATGCATTAGACAGCATTACCAGCACTTGGCGGAGTTTGATAGGGTCGCGTTGTCGGTTTGCATGAGGCCCGGTGGTCGTATCGTGCAATTGTCCAGCATGTGGGGCATGGAGATGTCACAGTCACCCAAAGTTGGAACCAATGGGCACGTGAGGGCACCCACACACGTTGTGAAGTTTCCGGTCACCCAAGACCAGTCCAAGGGAGGATCGTCATATTGTGCGCCAAGCATTACAAAATCCCATGACCCTTTCACCATGTACAAATTTATTTCAATTCCACCCCTCCATTTGGGTGCTTAACTTTTTTGACACTGACTGTGTGTGTATACACATATGTGTGTGTGTGTGAGCGGGTATACCTATCCTTATGGGGACACGATGTCCCCATAACGTGATAAATATCCGTTTTTTTTCCCTTATGGGGACCGGTTTCCTAGTCCCCATAAGGGAAAACTCTCTTTTATAAAAATCGGTGACTGCTATGAAAAAACTAAAAATGCAAACACTCTAGTATTTTGCTTGGTTACTTATGGTTATGGTTAGGGCAGGGTGGGGGTTGAGGTTGTCATAGTTAGCATTAGCATTTTTGTTGGAACTGTTGGAAAATGCCAAGAGGACTGTTTGTCACCGACTCTGGTGTATGTGTGTTTGTGTGTGTGTGTTTTAGATGGATTAATGGATTGCGTCGACCCAGACTGCTGCCAGCAAGCCAGCTGTTATAGCGGTCCCCTTTGTCAGGGGTCCCCTGACCCGGTGGACCTCATCCAGCAGAGCCAGACCCCTTTCATGCCTCTGCCCCCCCGCCTCTTCTTCGACCGCGTTCGCTTCCTGGTGGGCAAGGCCAGCACCCACGTCCTTCCTGGGGACATCCCGTTCGACAGCAGGTGCGTCCTGCGCAGCGGTGCGTCCGACAGCCCAGGGAATTGTTTTTAATTGTGTAACTCTTTTGGGGGCGGGGGGGGGGGGCGTGCCACAT
>JAODKC010000002.1:260117-282723 GCA_026777985.1 Mormyrops attenuatus | reverse complement strand
CCCCCCCCCCCCCCCCCCCCCCCCCCCCCCCCCCCCCCCCCCCCCCCCCCCCCCCCCCCCCCCCCCCCAGCGCCACATAGCTATAGGAACTCTACTGTTTCAACTTGCTGGGGCCCACAGCGTAGTAACTAAGCAAATAGTCTGGGCTTTCCGCGACAAAATATTATAGTGCCACATTATCCTACGAAGTAAACTGTTTGTGGGCTCACCAGGTATTTTTAGCCATGGACTGGAAACGGGCTCTTTCATTGTCGTTCTTCAGTCGTCTCCTACGCTCATCTGTGACTATTCAGCTCAGTCTCAACTTTTTGTGAACCCGCGGCTGTTACTCCCATCTGGTAGATAGATGGGTCACTGGTTCTTCATGTCTACCTCATGCTCTCTAGGATGGCTGCGCGGTTTGTCCTTATGGTCCAAATCCAATAAAATACATTTTAACACCCAATAGCTGTCCTCATGCAGACTCACATGTAAATCTTTTGGATTTGTTAGTATATTCTAATTGCTCGTACCACGGCTGTGCTGTGGTAGCTGAGACCTTATAGGCCCCTGAAATGGCTGCTTTTTGCCATATCCATCTAAGATGCCGTTCAAGCTTTCACTCATTATTTCCCATCATGCATCATGCCCGAAGCCTTTAATTGCCTCGCAAGGAGAAAAGCTTGTCTGTTTAAGGTCTAATAGATGGCTACAAAAGGATTGAAATGCATAAATTGCTTAATTAATTAGAGTCTTAATTAAAGTCCAAGTCGTATACATTATCACGTACTTATAAGATCTCATTTGTGGAATATGCAAATGCGTTTGCTAATAGCACAGCACATGACTAATTAAAAATCTTAGTTCATAATAATTGCGAAGCTCTGCGATTCGTGAGGTCGCCTTCCCGGCCGGCCTTTTCGGCTTTGCCGGTCTGTTCCGTCAGCTGTGCCGTGTCTGACCGGCAGGCGGGCCTCAGTGATACGGGGTCAGGTGGTGGCGCTGGACGGGAGTCCGCTGGTGGGGGTCAACGTCAGCTTCCTGCAGCACCCGGAGTACGGGTTCACGGTCAGCCGGCAGGATGGGAGGTGAGCTGAGGCCGCCGTTCACATGTAGGCCATCCTGTGACCTGTCGCTTCCCTTTGTTCTGCTTTCTGTGTGACCTGGAAACTTTTTGAATATTTTTAAGGGAAAATCTGTGCCATCATCTATATATGTGATATATTCACCGTTCCTCAGTAATACAGTGTTTAATTTTTATTATGCATTCATATTTGCTTTTTTTATAGTTTTGATCTAGTGGCCGCTGGGGGAATTGCAGTCACCCTTGTTTTTCAACGTGCCCCCTTCCCTACCAAGAGGAAGACCGTCTGGTTGCCCTGGAACCAGTTCGTCGTCCTGGATAAGGTCATGCTTGACCAGGAGGAAGTCCCACCTCCAGCCTGCGATGCCAAGAGCTTCGCCAGCCCATACCCCGTGGTCCTGCCTTCCCCTCTCACCAGGTTTGCTGGAGCCTGTGTGGAGAGGGGCCCAACCGTCCCAGAGCTGCAGGTACTAGGGGGGCCCTGTCACTGACGCTCACCGTGGCTGCCAGTGTTGAAAACATGCCTGCGATTCAGACTTGGATATAAGGAACTAAATAAAGATGTGATTTAACATATATAATATATATATATCCATCCATCCACCCACCTATCCTGGGCAGGGGGGCCTAGATCTAAGCCAGCACAAGGCTGGAGAGCAGCCTGAATGGGATTCCAGGACCTGATGCAGGATTCAAAAATATTAGTAAAAAGATTAAACATTCATAATAATATGTCAGTTCCTGTACATGCCGACCAAGCAGCACACTGTAATAGCCCTCCTGCATATGCCACCATTGTTTACCTCATTGTTTATCTCATGTGTTATATCAAATATTTGACTTTGTCCTGCAGTGACATTGCAGCCTCTTAAAATAACAGTATAATAATCATTAATGTTTGTGTGGAGAGCATGTGTGTATGAAAGGAGTATAGTGTAAGGAATGTGTTACAATTGTGTTACAGTTTTTGAAAAAGTAACATTCAATCATTAGAAAAAATCCGTTATCTGCAGATGCCGACGTTCTTGGATACATATCCCCGTATTTGTATTGCCGGTTTCCCGCCCAGCTGAGCTGCCTTTTCATTCCCGCTTCCCCAGTCTTCCTGCATGTTCGCTTGGTTCTCTGTGTCGTACCTAGGAGCTTCTTCTTGCACTAATTATCTGCCTGCATGCACCTCCACACATCTACCGTCTGCTCGTCCTGTTGCAGCGCCCCAGACGTCGGGGCCTGACAAGCGCGCGTTGTGCAGCCAGTGCGGATTGCGTGAAAGGCCAGGACACGTGGGCAAGTCGCGGCGGCAGCAAGTACGGGGGTGGCTTTCAAGCGGGATCCAGCGGCGATTAGAGTAGATGGATGATTTTGAGCCAGCGCTAAGTCTCACGCCAGATGAGCTGTATCTTCGTCAGGTTGAGAGATGCTCTTGCCACAATAAAAAAACAAAATGCGCCACACGTGTCAGGGCACGCCTACAGGGTTGTGGGGTCAAATCCCACACTTGCTCTGCATGTGTGGAGTTTATTTGGTTTCCTTGTTCAGCACAGGCTTCCACCCACAGTCCAGGTGTCTCGAAATTACTAATAGTGTGTGATCTTATGTGTGTGTGTGTGTGTGTGTGTGCGTGTGTGTGTGAATGTGTGCTGTGCGATGGACTGCCATCCCATCAAGAGTGTGCCCTGTCCTGCCTGGGATAGGCTCCAGGCCCGCACAGCCCTGGCTTGGATGGATAAGAAAAAAATGGATGGCTATGAAAAAGAAACAAAAAAATTAAAAAGTTATATATATTACAAAAATAAAAAGTGCTTGACAGTTAAATGGATACGAGTCGCATGCAATGTGAGCCAAGTCCAGCCTGCATGTTTTTTAGTTTTTTTTTTCTTGGCCCTTGTGATGTACTCTGAGCGGATTAGACGGCTGGGAGGGCATTTCCGTACTGTCCCGGGGCCAAGTCTCTCCTCATTTAAACGTGACTATCCTGGCCTGCGGGGGTCCTCAGTCAGTGGGGAGCTTTGCTGACTCGACAGCGCCGGTGGGTAGGTCCCCAGTACTGCCAGTAAGCGGGCGGGGGAAGAAGGCTCTTCCTGCATCAACACACAGCTCACGTTTACCAGGGCACCGACCCGCATCACACCTGAGGGGGCGAAGGATCCGGAATGAGATTCAGCATGAACAGACAGGGGGCACCGCGGTTCGGGAGCAGGGAAGAGGGCAGGGGGCACTGAACAAAACTGGCTTTCATAGAATGAAGAATAATCGATTTAATCGATGTTAGTTATTCGTAAAACCCCTGGATATCGACCGGCAAGAGCACAAAATGTATGTTTATTCCAGGCAGGTGGCAGTAAAGCACGGCGGTGTCAGCACTGCATTCTGACAGCATCTTTGCTTGTTTGTGTTTGCTGACGCCATCCTCTGTGGGGAGAAACACGGTGTTGACAGGCTTAGCCACTGGGCCTCAGCGAGCCGCCTGTGGTCCTGTGGTCACTGGTGTGAATGGTGACGGTTGCCTCCCCTCCTCACCCACTGTCTTGTCGCTGCCACCTGCAGGCCGTGCAGGAGAACATCGCCATTCCCGGCAGCTTTGTGAAGCTGAGCTACCTAAGCACGCGCACGCCAGGCTACAAGTCCCTGCTGAGGATCATCCTGACCCACTCGGTCCTCCCGGTGGGCCTGACCAAGGTGCATGTGTCCGCCGCTGTCGAGGGACGCCTCTTCCAGAAGTGGTTCACCGCTGCCCCCTGGCTAGTGTACCTGCTTCCCTGGAACAAGACCGACATCTATGGCCAGAAGGTGTCCGGCCTCACGGAAGCCGTCGGTATGTCCGTCCGTCTCCCCGTCGCCCCCTGCTGTTTAGTGACGCCTTGCAAGGTGAAGTCATAATTTCCCCCGAAAGCATTTGCGAACTGGAATTCATTTAATTTATTTACTGAGTAATCGAGCTCGCTGGTGGATGGGCCGACTGTGTAACACTGAACCGGCCCGGGATAATTATTCCCGACGATATCAGCGTGACACGCTTTCTCCCGAGGCGCCGTTCCGCCGCAGGATTTGATATAACTTATCAGCCGGCAGTTAAATCTGACGCTTTTTATTCTCAGCTGCGTCCCTCCATCGTATTAATTATGGAAAACCTATTTGCAATTATAAAGTTCTTTGATTAGCGTTTTGCTGGGGCGCTTGATTGACACCGGCGTGTTTGGCGTCGTGCGACTGAAAAGCTGTTGACGTGTGTGAGCTTTAAGTGCTCTTTAAGTGTAGCCTTTCTGCCCATTGTGTACCGATGAAGGAGTTTTATTAATGGAGAGCAAAGGATATCTTGTTTCACCCCCCCATCTTGTTTTATAAAGTCCTCTGATTAATTTAAGAGCTCTCGTACGTGACGATACGGCCTCCACCCAAGCTGAAAATCAGAGCTGGCGCTGTGATTGTGTCTGTTAGCAGGAAACCACAAAAGGATTTATTTTACGTTAAATCTCCATGTACCCATGAAGTCATGGCTGCTTCTAGCCCAGATCATCTGCCCTTACTAACAGGTGCATTAATTTCCCTGGGGGTTATATTTATCTGACACTTTTATCCGTATGCAATATGCAGTAGATAGAAGGTTTACCCTTCATGTATGCTTTTAAGGATTCGAACCTGCAACTTTTGCATTGTTAGTACATTACACTACTTGTTGAGCTCGAGGAGCATAAGGCTTGGTTTCCCCAAAAGGTTTTCACCTGGATTTATTTATCATTCCAGATCAAGCTTGTAATTTCCTACTGTTGCTTGAGTACTGTAGGAGAGCCAGGCCTTTTAGGCCCAACACATAAAATAAGATACACAAAAATCTTATATGTGGCACGTTGGATGATTTATGAATGCAGACTGATGTTATATACATCTTTTGTTACTTTGCTGCAGCGTTTCTCAACCTGTTCCTCGGGGTCCCAAGCCGGTCCATGTTATCGCTCCTTCTGAGCTCCCTGCCAGACAGTCCAAATTGGAGCTGGGAGGGAACAAAAACGTGGACTGGCTGTGGTCGGATTGGGAAACACTGATTCGGAGACAGCGTTTTAGAGCCAACGGGTTGGACTAAATATGCAGAACTGCTTGTATTGAAGGATGATTCAGTTTATATGTGCTGAGAAATAAGCAGTATCAACCCAACATTAAGTTATGCTAAACAGTTTACATGCATTTTATTTCAAGTCACACTCACATTAACTGACGTGTGCCTTCACGGGATAAACGTGTACGAGCAGCATGCACCACTTGCGTGTTTTCACATATGAAAAATCCAGACAGTCTGAAGAATTGAAGGTGACTCGACAATTTCCCCAAGCAAGTCATTTTGCCAGCAATCTGGCATTTGGAACAAGGTAGTCAGTGGGATCTGAACTGTTCCCATCAGCAGCAAGTGATTTGCCGGGTGTAGAAGTCTGGTAGATTTGCCGGTACGCCGATTGGGTTCGACCATGATGGTTTAGCATGACCAGACTCAGTACCGGCTTTACCTTTGCAGGGGCCCTAGGCAAACCTTTACTTGGGACCCCCCAGTAAGAAAATTGATGATCATTTCACTTCCTCCGCTACGCAGGTAATTCTGGGGCCCTAGGCTACTGACTATTCTGCCTTTAGCTAGAGCCGGCCCTGGCTGAACCTGAACTTTGAAGAGATCCTTTGTGAAATGTACAAAAGAAATATTAAGTTGTTTTTTCTGCGATATTTGTGAAAGAAATCCTGTGACAAATGTGCTTCGTTTTTGGAAGATGGTAAGAGATAGAACGTAGCTGAGGAACCACAAGTAGTGCAGCAGCAGAGTGGCTACCTACAGTAGTGTTTCGTGCACTGTGGTGTTATGTGGTGCAGTGTTTGAGCGACAGCCCGAGTGTTTGCAAAGTAGCTTTGGTCATGCATTAATCTCCATTAATCTCCACCTTCTGGCTGTGTTAGCCCAACAGAATAGCATAAGATGCATTTTAAAATGCATTAGCGATTTATTTTGAGGCATCTCTAAATGGCTCTGCATCCTGCCATCTATTAAATGAAATGCCGTTGTTATTAGAACATGATGATGTTTTATATATGGTGCGTTTTAAGTTATTGCGATTATTTTTACTGTTTTCAGCCAATGACCAAAAAGGCTATAAATATATTATATGAGTCATGTATGCGGTCTCTGGTCCATTTTGGCTTCTGGAAATAATCATATTAATCACCCTCATTTGGGCATGAATATCTGCTTAGATTGTGAGTCACACGCAGGGCCGAGAGCATTCACAAGGACCGACACCCATGTTTTTAACTCCTGAAATTAAAACGCATCCATGTCCCGGCACTGGCACACACCCTCTCCACACGTGTACGAATTCCAAAACCGTATCTCATTTCGAAGGCCAAGGCCGAGAGCCAGATCTATCAAGATGACAGCAGCGGGACACTTCTGCTGCAACCTGAAACGCAGTGTGTCCTGCGGGCATTTGTAATCCTGTAACCATGGGAGAGAGCCACCAGTGCGGGCTGTGATCAGGGAAAGGGCTCCTGGGAACTCAAACCTGACAGTACACAGACCCGCCGTCGCCCCACGCCGCAGCCGTGCTGGGGTCACCCTGGACAGGCGGGAAACGTCCCCTAGTTCAGCACTTCATGCGTTAGGACTGCTTACTTCGGTCGTCGTGACTAGCGGCTTGTTTTTGTTTTTCTCTGGGGCTGAGCAGGGTTCTCTGAGTCTCAGCATGCAGTTGGGATATCAGGGCACCTGCGGTAGACAAAATGTTTTTTATTGTCTTACCGCAGGACGAGAAGCTTCTCTCGTTAATAATATTCCGTGTTGCTGAGGTCTCCCGTGTCATTGAAGAGGGCTGGAATCGAGTTGTAATCTCAGATTTTTATGCGATATTGAATCGGCACCCTGCCTGCAGCTCATACGTCTCCCCTGCATTACCCAAACATGCGATTAAACAGAACCCCCCCCCACGGTGATGGCCTCGTCTTTTTGTTTCAGTTTCCGTGGGGTACGAGTACGAGAGCTGCCCAGGCTTCATCCTGTGGGAGAAGAGAACGGCCCTCCTGCAAGGGTTCGAGATGACGGGCTCGAACCTGGGGGGATGGTCCCTGGACAAGCACCACATCCTGAACTTGCAGAGCGGTATGCTTGCTCTCAGCCCATTTGTTTTATCATTATGTGAACAGAGAGACGCTTTCAGTTTGGCACAGTATTCTTTCACATATCTGGCTATGACCAAAGGAGCCTGGACTGTATAATTCAGTCAAAGAGTCACCTCTGGCACTTTCTTATGTTTCTTGTGTCTGTAGCCATTTCCTTGCAGCTATATCCAAGACAGGATTGACCTTGAGGAACAAGGCTTGATTTTTGTCCGACATGAGCTTTTCTGTTAAATTCTTCTGCTATAATATTCCTTCTGCGGCTCTTTGGTTTTTTTTTTTTGCTTTTTTTTTAGCAAGAAGCTCCTTCCTTTTAAATACAGCACCAGCAAACAATAAGATAATTTACAGAAGAGTGCGCCGTAATTTAAAAACGACTGAATCGCGGCCCTGCTGTTATCGTCTCTGTGTTATGCATATTCTAATGATACATCTCTCATTTGCCAGTTTTTTTTTCAGCATTTATGACCACAATTCTTGTACCGGCAGGAATCCTGCACAAAGGGAACGGCGAGAACATTTTCATATCCCAGCAGCCTCCGGTCATCACCACGGTGATGGGTAATGGGAACTATCGTACCATTCCTTGCCCCAGCTGCAATGGCCCCGCCTTGGAACAAAAGCTCTTTGCTCCCGTAGCTGTGGCCTGTGGCTCTGACGGCAGTGTGTACGTTGGCGATTTTAACTTCATTCGCCGCATCCTCCCCAATGGCTTCTCTGTCAACATTCTCGAGCTCAGGTACCTTCACTTGCCGGATCTTCTACGTCACACGTGTTTCGGGAGTCGGGAGGGAGCTTAACGATTTTTTCATCTTCTTTCCCGACACAAAATCGATTTGTTGTGCCGTCCCTAAAATTACCCCCGTCCTTTAACTTCGCAGATATGAAATTAAATGCGATTTAAAGCAACGTCGCTATTGAGAATGGATCAATTTTACTTTACTCATAAAGCTTTAACACAGTGTTAGAAAAAAAATAAACATGATTTCTATTTTTTTTTTGTTGCCCAATACCGCCATGTTTACTAGATGTATGTTTTGCATTTTGCTTTTTTTGACGCGATGGGCTTTTCTCTCTGTACGTGAGATGTTATTAAGTAGCTACTGTAGCAGCAAAGTGCTGTTTTCAACCAATTAAAACATACAGAGGTGGCTGCTTAATTGACTCCTATGGCAGGTCTTTGAGCCAAGTATCTCAAGAGCAGGTTCCTTTGGCTTAACGAGAGGCTCTCTAATCGCACTCTTTGTCCACAAGCACTTTTTTGTCATTGATTCCATCTGCTTTCTGCTGAGGTGTGGTTGAGTTGGGGGTGGGTGCAAGGATCAACCTTTACATAAGCTCAGGGAAGACTTTGAATGCCGCTTAAAAGTTAAAACAAAAGACACAATGTAAATAAGTAAAAGATCATGGGGGGGTGCAGCTTTGCTCGCGAATAAGCGATCAAGGTAATGAATCCCAGCGGGTTACCGACAGAAAGATCTTATTTCATGTGAAGGAATTTGTGTTTCTTTCCTGTGAATAAATTATCTTTTCATCTTAATATTTTCTCTGTTTTTCTTTCCTTGGATGTGATGCCACCAGGAACAGGGACATCAGGCATAGGTAAGAGGCCGCAGTCCTCCTGTGCTTACTGGGGTTGTCTGTCCAGCAGCCTGCCGTCATGTGTCATTAGCATCCTGGTTAAAGAAACATTTTATTTTGTGCCCTTTCCCCAGCAAAACGATTTTCTCATGCTCTTTTGGGGCGGGGGGATTAAAAAGGTCGAATGGACGGCTGTCGATATCGAGGTCTATCGACCCAAAATTAGGATGAGCCAGGATTAGGAACACTGTCGTGTCGCTAAAGGAAGGCAGGGTGGTCTTTGGGAGTGCACTGCGTATCTGAGACAAAGCTGGACTTTAATGTGTGTTTAGGGAAGGCAGGGCCCCCCACGGTGGGAGGGCATGATAACACAGTGGGTCTGGCTGACCTTGGATCCTGACAGATGAAATCTGCTCCACAGGAAAACAAGGTGCCAGGCCGCAGAAGGTGTCAATGCAGAGTGCATAAACGAAAAGATCCGAATCGCCCGCTTGAATTTATTTCCTTCACTAATGCTTTTATTTCATTGTTTTTTTTATGTTTTTTTTTTAGTCCACTGTGATTTTCAGCCTGACGGTTCCACGTGGTGTGACCTAAGGGTCCTGCCACATTGTTTTTCCACCTTTTACCGTCTGCTTTATTACACGTAGTTAAACGGCTCGAGAAAAGGTTGTTTCGGCTGCCAGGTGGATGTATCAGGAGGATAAAACATGCGGAACACAAAGACATACAGCAGGGGGTAAGGACTGGACCCATGGGTCTGCGTCTGCCCCTCATATCCGTAGTGTTTAAAAGCCACATTTTGTGCTATTATTTTATCCTTTAAATGATATTACTGCTCAAATCAAATCAATGTGATGGTCAAAATCCTAGCAAAAAAAGCATGCGATTTATAAGCCATTGGTTTTATTTATGAACTAAGAAGATTTTACTGCTTATATGTTGGGGGTGGGAGTGGCTAAATACTGAAGCGGTTTATGTGAAGAACCCTCGTGGGATTTTAGCCGGCAGCCTACGGACAAAATCGACTTTTTTCATAACTGCCGCATAGCCTGAACGTTTATTTTAGTCGCTGTTTGTGTTGGCTGTCATTTTTTTGTTTTTAGCCATGATAGGGCCATTAAATGAGGTAAACGTGGCGGGGCCATTATTATAATAAGTCTACGGGGTATGTCATAGTGTGTCATGCGCTACCTCTAATTAGTCCTACGTATGTGTGCATGTATGGAGTGTGTCCTTTCCCTCAACATCCCCCGTACAAGGCCAGGCAGATAGATATTAATAGGCTTGGTAATTGCATAAAATGCATGTGACACTGGGGAGGAGTAATAATGAATTATGATGCAAACGCTGAAATTAATTTCTTTTCCGCGATTACGGCCAGGTCCCTCACAATTAGCAGGAACCTGAAGTAAATAGATATGTGTAAGAAAGAGAAATGAGTTTATTGCTTCTCCCAACCCACTTAATGTTCGTTAATGCGCGGCCGTATGCGCGGGCTAGGGAATATCTCCTAATGGACTTAATTCGGAGACAAGGCACCCGTGGCGGTGATGAATTCCGTACAGGGGGCCTTGTTCCCCGTATCTCTGAATGCCTCGTTGCCATATTCCATTTATTTCACTTCTCGGAGGCAACACAAGCAACCACAGTGTTGCAATATTTAATAAAGTCTGGATCGAATATTAAGCGTTTGGCAATAAAGCATATGTCCTCTGCAATGTCCGTCAAGTGATAAGCTAGCATTGCCATGTATCTCAATAACGAAATACTGCAAATGAATGTATATGATAATTGTAGGCACGTAAGTTTTTAGAGTGGTTTTTGCCAACACCGGATGGTTCTGTGTCACACAGCACCAGCCCAGCTCATAAGTACTATCTGGCCATGGACCCGATGAACGAGGCTTTGTACCTGTCGGACACCAGCAGCAGGAGGGTCTACCGGCTGAAGACTCTCATAGAACCCAAGGACCTGGCCAAGAACCTGGAGGTGGTGGCAGGAACAGGGGAACAGTGTCTGCCCTTCGACCAGAGCCACTGTGGGGATGGGGGTAAGGCCTCGGAGGCCTCACTCAACAATCCCAGAGGTAAGCCCTCCTGTGCAGTGGCTCCAGTTGCCCCACCTCTGTGTGTTACTTCCTGTATCTGGGTTACACACTTCCTGTGTTTGGCCTTGACTGGGTTCATCCTGGGATAACTTCTTCTGCATTTGACGAATGCGTTTTAATTTTAAATTTTAATTTTTAAGTTCTGCTCTCTTTTTTCTACTAACATGTCTAGAGGTCAGAACTGTTCCTGCTGTGCTTCCTCCATGAGAAACACATTAACTGCACCCCCGGTCACAACTAACATTTATGAGAGACTGCATGGCTTACATTGTGTTCAGAGGATTCTGCTCTATGCCGGAGTAAAGTCGACCGACTCAAAGCTGCTGTTTTGGCATTGGTCGTTGTAGGTTGTCTACTCTCTGGACTTTTTTATGCTTACAATTGTAGTACGTAATTTGCACTTTGTCGCACTGTGTCTTACCGGCTAAGTTAAAGCACCCTTAAATGGGCCGCTTTTCTGTAATTATCATGACCAGGCTTTTACCATGGTGATAGTTTATTTGGTCTTGCTGTGTCTGTAGGCGGAAAAGTCATTTTCTAATTCCAGTAAAAGGTTGCCAGGGAATTCTAGAAAAACAGGATAATACAACAGAGAAGCAAACATTCATGCATAGATAGATAGATAGATAGATAGATAGATACATACATACATACATACATACAGACACACATACATCCTGAATGAACTGACAGACATTATAGCAGCATGTGAATGTTCTAGTTCCTGATGACATTCGCATAACTGTGCTTTCACAGGGTGTGAGCCAAAGCGCTTTTCGGAATGATGCTGATGCACCAGGCTTTGTATATACCATTCTTTGAATACGCCACGCCACAAAAGCCCTGCAACAATGTACTCGGTATAGCAGGACCATCCAAGGTCACACGATGAATGGTGTTTAACTGGCCAAGCGCTAACCGCAGGCAACTCCCTCGCTCGTGGACCTAGATTAGTGATTCTAGGTAAAACTTTTAGAGCACGCGCGATGCCTTCAGTCATCGGAGGACCTAAAAAATTCATCACGTTCATCTGCCCACCAGTGGGAGAGTAATCAATCTTTAAGACCTGCTGTCTGAATCCTACCCTTGCGCTTACTGGCTCTACCGCACTTTATAAATTAGTAAACCTCATAATGAGAAAACGTTTTCTTTTTTTTTCTGTGAGAAATTGAGAGCTTATCTATTAGTCGCCAGCTGCTTTGAACACATCCATGTCGCAGATAATGATCCTTGGCGCGAAAACAAATCTCGTGCTTCCCTGTTTTGGTACGCTAACCCCCCGACGTCAGATCCATCACCATGAGACTGGGGTGTACCCCCTGTCTTCAGAGTGTGAAAACGCGGGTATTTGAAGCGATACAAAATACTGTTTACATAATATTGTACGCTATCCACTGCAGAATTAATTTTCGTCCGTTGAATGGAAGGAAATGCCACAGAACATTCTCAATTCTCATAGGGTAGCAAACATGTATATATAATTGCAGGTGGAGATTACAGGGGCCCAAGTACTATGGCCTAAATAGACACATTTGGCCACATTTGACATCAAATGTTCCATTAGAATGCCTGTAAATGAATGTGTATTAAGTACGGAAGGACTTTGTGTTTGTATGGCTTTATAATTTCCACTTTACTGTATAAGGGACTATGGATTTTGGGCAGTACAGCACTACAATAAGCCCAGCCTGTGTCTTTTTTCTGGTCTGAGTAGTGGAAGAAATATCGCACCATTACTCTAAATTTCATATTTCATATACAAGAGTAATTATATCCTGCTGAAATTTGATTGGCTGTTGTTAACCATGTTTGATGAGCAGATGAACTTTTATTATATGATTTGTTGGGACATCTGACCACAAACACGCATACAAAATTTCATGTCTTTATGTCCAATGGTTTCCGAGTTAAAAACTATTTTGGGTTATAACACATGCATTGCTTGAGTTTTATGAAATTTGGAGAGTCATCTTGGAATGTCATACCAACTAAACCTAGCAAGTTTGGTGAGACTTGGATGTTCCGTTGATGAGAAGTAGCTCATTAAGTGCAGACAGGCCATGTCTAAGAAACTAATTGGTCTGTAGCATCTGGACAATTACTGTGATCGAAATCCTACAGACAACTTTTTGTCTAAATGGTTTCAAGATGATGCGGTTCAAAAATTGTGTGAATCGGATTAACAGTTTAGGATAAGTTCAAAGAAGTAGATTTTGCACGTTTTGCAAATTAACTAAAGATCTAAGGGGCAGAGTTTGACGATCCTATTAGCAAATATGACTGCCCGCAGCCAAGAATGTGCAGAATTTACTTTCTGTGACCCACAGTTCAGAGAATATTGGCCAAAATGTACAACATAGCACTATAGCTTCACCATTAGGCTGACTGGTGTCTTTTTGCAGCCTTGAAAAGTGCAGGGACAGTTGCAGCATGGTACCAAATATCATGATTCTAGGTCATATACATGGATAGTTATAGCCTCCTGAAATCTGATTGGCTGTTGTCAGTCATGTTTAATAATTATATGAACTTTTATTAAATGATTAGTTGGGACATCTGCCCATGAATACACATACAATCTTTCTTCTTTCATTGTCCAATGGTTTCTGAGTTATAAGCTATTTTGAATTTTAATGCTCTCTATTGGGTGATTCTTACGAAATTTGGGGAGTGGCTTCACAATATCGTACTAACTACACATAGCAAGTTTGGTGAGAACTGTAAGTTCAGCCGATGAGAAATTGGTCATTAAGTGCAAAAAAGGCCATGCTCAAGAAATTCCTTTGCCTGTAGCATTGGAACAATTTGCCTGATTAATATCCTACAGACAGCTTTTTCTCTGCATGGTCTTAAGATGCTGCGGTTCAAATGTTTTGAGATTCACATGAATGGTGTAGGGCGAGTTTGAAAAAGTAGATTATGCAAATTAGCAAAAAAAATCTAAGTAGGCGGAGCTTCATAGTCCCATTTGTAGTATTTTTTAACATGAGCCAAGGAATGCCTGGAAAAAATAATGTTGTTTGTCTGACTCGCGGTTCTGGAGATATAGGCCAAACTGCAAAACACTGCGCTGTAACGCCACCATCCGGCCGATGGGTATGATTTTGCTTGCCTGAGTAGTGGGGGCAATTCTGCACCACTCCACTAAATTTGGTGCTTCTACGCTAAAGAAGAGGAGAAAAAAGTCCTAACAAATAAAACAGGGTTTCAGCCCTGGATGCTTGGACTGCTGCTTTTATTTCCTATCTCACTTTCCCCCTATGGTCAATTAACAGAATTCTAATTAATTGTGGCAAAGGAAAAAAAAACAGTCTGTTACACATAACGAATTTTTTAGTGCGATTGAGTATAAACAAAAATCATTTATTTACAGCCCTTGAATCATTAGTCTTTAAAGTTCAAACCATTTTTAAGAGGGAAATTCCAGTGCGTGAACTCCTCCGACCTGAATTTGGAGGAGCTGTCTGAGAACGACGCGAGCAAATAAATGAGCCCAGGTTTCTCAGCGTGTCGTTTGGTAACTGCAGGAGTGCCGGGGGGTTATTAGCGTTTGATATTATGTCATCCCCCTCCTGGTATCTGGCACAAAGTGAAACGGGAGAGGCTCCGTTAGCGGCTTGCAAGGCCACTCTCCACGGAAACGGTTCCTGAGTCTGCCACGCCCACGTCGGCGGTGTAGCGCAGTCCCAGAGATGGCTATCTAACGCCTTTATCGGCTGATGACACTCAGCCTCCGCAGATCCCCTTTCATCTGGGCCCCCTATAACTGACTCATTCCATTACAGCATGACAGCAGATGCCTTAAGCTACAACCATGAAAGAGAATGGGCTTCATGCGAACAGCCACGGAGGGTGGAGGGAGGGTGGGGATATATAAGCTGTGGTGACAGAAGGGTGCTAAGACATGTGACGGCACAAGAGATGCGGGTGTCCCCACAGTGGGTATATTCGGCGGTCAATAGCTTGTACCGCAACAACGCGGGATCTGAAGGACCAGTTGTTTGTGGATCATGTCCCTCATCTGCTCCTGGTCATACGGTCACATCTTTGTGGATGTGCTTGTCCAGTTGATGCTCCTACCCATCTCCCTCTATAGTAGCCATACTGCCAAGAATAGTTTCCAGGTCTGTGCAGCCCCAGCAGCAGTCAGTGTCGTCACGAGGCTGGGGCATTTGGGCTTGAAGCCCCAGATGATTCTGACTGAGCCCCCAATGATTTTTTTTTTAGCTCAGATGTTTTAACTGTGCTATCAGTTCGAGAACTGAGGCTAAGCTCCGGATATCTTAAGATCCTATCAACAGTACTGACGACAGTTAACCATCACCTCGGCTCAAACCGAGTTTCTCCCCCATTTCTGATGCCCCGTTTACTGGATTGTGTGTGTATGCAAAGGGGTCGCTGGCCAAAAAAATGGGCCCGTGTTGTAATCTCTTTTTGCGGTATGCAAACACATCATTTGTACAGCCTCCGCGCATTCATCCAAGGGACGCAAGATCACTTAGTGACTCATTAGGTTCATGACAAATCATTACGGTAAAGCTCTGTTTTACTCACAGTCGCATCAATCCTCCAGTTCCAAGCAGCTGGTCAGTTTATGAAAATGTAGTGAAGCACCTGAGAGCCGCTGGCACTGCTGATTGCATGTAAATGTTGCCTTCGTGAGTTTCAGACGAAGCCCCAGTCAAGTCCGAAAAGCCTCTGCGCCCGTTCAATGGATGCTGATTTCGTAATTAGGCTGTGGATGGAGATTGCTGCACTTCATCCTAACTCGAATTCGCTGCCTCCAGGGCGATCAGGCCCCTAAATCTCAAAGGGATTCATTTCTACTTTGTTAACCATTGATTCGGTTGATTTTATGTATTTAACTTTTAACCCCGAAAAACTGGTTTTAAGTCTGACTCGGCTTTAAAGATGCTGTGAAAATGCCTACCTTTCTGGCTGCTTGTGAATCATCCTTGGCTGACTTGAGAGTTTTCGTTTTTTTCCTGGACATTTTGCCTTGATTTTCTTAACTCAGTCAGGTAGGTATTGATGCATCTCCAAAACATGCAAGCAGGGGGCTTTATGCTGCTCTGGCCATAAAGAGCGCATGGAAATACGTGCAAGAGAAATTCAATAAGCAGCAGTTTAGCTTGTCATCTAGCTATGCGTTGACTTAGCAATGATTGATGGCAGAGACTGGCTAATGCGTGAAAGTAGAGCTGTACATTTTACTTTTTGGCTAATTGTTATAGCATCATTGGAGGGATGATTAAGGGACTGTGTCCACTGAACCTGTGTGGCAAACCTGCGAGACATGGCGTGTGGGAGGGGACATCTTTGCTGTGAAATGGGATGTTGGCGACTTGTGCGTCACCTCCTCTAGGCTAGCTAAAAGTGATAGCTTGCTAAGTGCAGGTAACTTGCCATACTCTCGCTAAGGTGGTTACGTAAGTGTGAGGTGGATGGGGGCGGACTGATTAGTTCCACCTGTGTCTCATTTCCTGCAGCAAGTGGTGTGTTCAGATTTGATAACGCTAGGCCCCCAATAATCCAGACCGAAGTCTGGAGGTAGATGGGCTAGCTTCACGCTACCATTTTTCTTTTTTGCCATCTCAATGCGGAATAATGCCAGTCCAGATCCTCTTCCTCTGAAAAGGACCAGAAATCCCCCAAATAAGGATTCCAGTACCTGCCGGGTTAAGCGTTGTGTAGTTCTGTTGGCTGGCTCAACTGTTTCACAAACACAAAATAACATTTCTGCCTGATCGTGAGCTAGAACATTTGATTAAAGTGTGGCAACAAAGAGACCACAAGCAAAGGTTTGGGTTAAGGGAAATATATATTTATTTTTCGTTAGATTATTAGTTTTTCTCCTCAGCAGACCAGACGTCTGCGGTTCTGCGTCCTTGTTGATGGCCTCGCTCACTCGTTTTCCATCCTCCGCGTTTGATCCTTGTTTGTTCGCCTCCGCTTCCCACCCCTTAGTCTGTTTAATTGGCTGACCAAAAGTGACATTTTCGACTCGGGGGCACGCACACAAAAAAAAGAGGTGTCACAACAATGAAGAGGGAAAGGAAAAACACCTCATCGACGAGCTGGGCTAGGTTCTGGCGAGCCACGACTTCTGACCCGGGATTCGAGAGAAATCCGTTCTTTTTTTTCCCCTTCAGCTCTCATTAAAAAGCAACATGCGGGGGCCAGATTATGAAGGATGAGATTGGCTCATGCTTCGCTAAATCAAGCAGTGAATCAATTAAGGATGCTGGAGGGAGCTATTCAGTCACTGTCTCACTAGTCACCCGTCTCCCTTTATCAGTCTGTCTGGTTCCCTGATTGACAGGCAAGTGGGAAATAATGTAAACAGATGCTTTTTGATTTGCTCTTGTTTTTGTTTTGCTCTATTTTCTTTGCCAAATAGGCCAATAAGAAGAGTTTGTGATTTTTTTTGTATTTGTGTCAGGCATTTCATCAGTTAATTCACTCTCTAATAAAGGATTCAAGTATTTTTATTTCCAAGGTATACAGTCAGAGTAGAATCTGCCGTGAAATGAAAGATGGTCAACTCCACCATGATAAAAACAGTCATACATAGTAACAAAGTAAACTAGGCATACGTTACATGGAATGTACGATTTCCTGATTACTGGATTTTCCCAATGAAGACGTCCTGGTTTTCTGTATACTTATTGTGTTTCTTTGTTTGGATTTTTTTTCACTAATAAATGAACTGTAAAAATTCAGAGCCCTCAGCTGTCTCTCGCACAGAGGATCAAGCGTATGATAAACGGAAGCTTCCTGAGGGAACGCGGGGAGATGGCAGCGGCCCCAGCGGGCCTGCATGAGACCCCAGGTGGGGAGCCGCACTGATGCCATACTGCGGCTGGGCTGGGGGGGCAGTCCGCCCTTTGGCACTCTCCCAGAAAAGCCTCAGGAGCCTGACAGGTACCAGGGTGTGATAAGTGCGGTACTGATGATGGGGTCACCTTCTCACCTTGGTAATGTGGTCCCTGCCTCCCCTTTTGAAGGCTGGCATTTGAACTTGTGCTGAGGTTTCAGGGATCATAAATAGCAGCATTACAGTTTGGCCCCTACAAGCTGACCCCCCTTTTAAGGTCTAACCCTTTATTTGCCATTTTCACAGGTACACTGGAATTCTTATTCTGTACATATTCCATCTTGCACTCCATCGAGACTTACACGCATACCTCCAGGCGAGAACAAAGCTTGGGGTTTAAGCACAGGGTCAGTCATTTATCCATCACCCTTGAAGCATGTCAAGGGGTTAAGAGCCTTGCTGAAGTGTTCAAATGGAGTCGTGGGCATTCTGGCAAGGATTTGATTCAAACCAGCAACCTTCTGGTCACAGGCATAGAGACTGATGAGCCACATATCACCTTCCAAGTGTTAAAATTTCCATCTGTTCTAGGGGCACCTTACATGACAGAGATTTTAGCTCATTAAACACTAAAAATTCAGAAATATATACCTTTCATTTTGCAAAACCCATTATAATTTTTTTATAGTTTGTTATGGATGAGATATCTTGCATCTTTTTTGCTTAACTGCTATCTAAACTTGCCGATCCCTGAATCTCTCAGTTCCCGGCTCCGGACCGGGAAACCTCCTAGCTCTCCATAGTTGGTTCGAAGTGAGTCTGAAAAACAAAAGGGAAAATAAGTAATTAATAAGGAGATGCTGCAAGTTAGCAAAACAAAGAAGCAGATGGCCAGCCTTTACCAAAAAACAAATCTATTGAAGCAAATGAACAAATATCATATTTGTCAGAATTAATCAAACGTAATTGTGGCTTACTGTTCACAAGTTCATTAAGCTGTTTCAGCCATTTTAAAATACAGATGTTTCCCCCACCCTTTTTCAAGACTTTCATAAAAGCGCAAGATTGATATACTGTCCGTTAATTGTTTCCATTTTAAATGTTGGATGAATGAGTTTCCTGTTGTCGATGTTAGCATACCAATTGACCTCAGAGCCAGTCAGTTACTGACGGTGAGGCCTTCCACACACTAACCTTTTGATCGGTACTATAGCAATGCAATGATATTTTCCAGCGGTTTCAATGGTAAATCTCAATACATGTTATTACCTTGTATTATCCCTCCAGTCATTTTCCATAAACACTTGCAGGGTCAAGATGAGCCTGGATCTGAAAAAGTTATTCCGTCACAGGAAACATTCTGTATGGGCAATTCTGAGCCGCACTGTTCAAAGAGGAAACAGAAATGAGGCAGATAAATTATCAGCTGCAATCACACCTGCTCATCAAAAAACTTTGGAAAAAAGATTAGGGATTTGTTGTACATTTTAAAACTGCGCTTTGAAAAATAAAGTTGGGTGTTATTCTTTTCATTTTGAGAGACATTCACCTATCAGTGCTTTCATCTGCGTATGAACAAAATTATGTTTTGAAGGATTTACACATGAAATAAGATGGCTTATGGAAAACGGTACTCTGTACTTGAAAACTCATTACTAGTCTCCAGCCGTGTGATTGCAAGTGAGTGAGTGATCAGAATAAGCATTAAGTTAAGGATAGCAGTTGCTTTAAACTTTTTTTTTAGTTTGCATTTTAATGTGTTTTTTAATTGTGTTATTAATAAACCCAGAAAATAAATGTCAAAGTAAGAAATTACAAGTAAAAATGTTTTAAATGCATATTATCATGACAGTGGACTGGTAGTATCTATTTTTGCTGTTGAGTGCAATACATAAAGAAAGGTTATTTGAAGCTGTTTTATTCTGAAATTGTTAGAAATATCGTGGTATATTTTCTGTGTTGTCTGAGCAAATAAAAGTGAATCAACTTTTTTGTTTTAAGGGTGGCCAAGTATTTCATTTTTTTTAAAGTTTCTGAATTTATTGCAACTCTTCTTCTGCATTATTAAGCTCCACATACATGTATAAATTACATTAAAGTTAATGAGATTTTGCCCATTTTTTTCCCCCGCTTGATCGCGGGCCAGCACACATCCCACAAAGCCCCATACGGCTGGTACAGAAATGATCCTCTGATCGGATCTCACCAGATGGTGGCACAGAACCAGCGCAAGGCTACATGGACTTACAGTGTTGTACGTGCCGCATCACTGAGTCCCCCTCCCCCCAGGAACCACTGCAACTTCCTTTTCTGAACACCCCTTTTCACCATGAAAGGAGAAAAAAAAGCCATATCGCAGCAGTAGCTATCATCCATTCGCCGCTTAATAGCTATCGCGTTATCCGGTATACAAGATCCCGTCCCCTTGAATTAAAGCGATTCCTTATTGTCACAGCAGGCTGACATGGCAAAACTTGAAAGTGCTCCAACTGTCAAATACGGTTACCAAATGACCATTGTCGATCGAGAGTGCTGGAAACCGAGTCACCGATCTTTGTTGACTGTTTTCGGGAAAATAATACGGAGGAGAGCCCTGTAGGAGGCAGAGCTGTCAACTCACCGGGATTTCGTTGGAAAATCTGATGCCTAGAAGGCACTGGAGCATTTTAATTCAGAACGTAGATGGATGGGCTGGTGAATGGATTGACATCCTGTTCAACGCAGACGTCTGCCTTTTCGCCCAGTGTCGATGATCCACATAAGTTTGGTTCAATGTGAAGTACTTTGAATGTTAAATGCATGCATGGAATGTTACAACACAGTGGTTGGAGGTTCGGATCCTGCCCCCCTCTGCATGTGAAGACTTCATGTTCTCGCTATTTTGCCTCTGGATACTTTGGTTTCCTCTTGTAGTTCAGAAGCATGTGGCTGGGCAAACAGGAATCTCTGCCTGGCCCA
Source organism: Mormyrops attenuatus (assembly GCA_026777985.1). Lineage (NCBI taxonomy): Eukaryota > Metazoa > Chordata > Actinopteri > Osteoglossiformes > Mormyridae > Mormyrops > Mormyrops attenuatus. The sequence continues at coordinate 262,044 of JAODKC010000002.1, read as the reverse complement.
TGGTGTTTGTCCTCCGGTGGGTCAGGAACCTGACCAGGGTGTTCCCCTGCTTTGTTCTCCGATCAGTGAGGATCCTGACCAGGGTGTTCCCCTACTTTATCCTCCAGTGGGTCAGGATCCTGACCAGGGTGATCCCCTGCTTTGTCCTCCGATTGGTCAGGATCCTGACCAGGGTGTTCCCCTGCTTTGTCCTCCGATCAGTCAGGATCCTGACCAGGGTGTTCCCCTGCTTTGTCCTCCGATCGGTCAGGATCCTGACCAGGGTGTTCCCCTGCTTTGTCCCCGGTGCTGCCTGGGCAGCGTTCCATGTTCAGCATGTACCTGGTAAAGCAAAAAGCCAACGCTACTCCACAGTACTTAAAGCCAGATGGTGACTGTGAACAGGGTGAGTGGGTTTGGGGAGAATAAGACATTTTCCTGAAGTTCAAAGACCCACAGGCTGGCTCACGTGGTCCCAAGGCGGGCAGACCTTATACAGCTTAGAAAGAGCTGCCTGAGTATTGCATCCAGTTCCTTGTTTGTAGTCTGGCACCAAAGGTTTATGGATCGCATTCTGAGAGTTTTCAAGCTGCCCAATTGGTGATGGGAGTAGGGGGCCAACAGATGCAGGGTTAGCGCTCGGGTAGGAGCGTGACTGATCGCAGCACGGACAGCTGGGTCCGCAGGTCGCTGCGGGTTCAGCAGGCATCCCTGTTTATGGCCGTGCTCGGGGATGAGCGAAGTGGAAGGCGTGTCAGGTCACTTTAATGAGCAGCTCCACCAGAAGCCTAGACCGTTGGCCGCACAGAGCTGTGCCTGAGTCACTTCTGGAGCATGGTTAAGAATGCAGGGTTAAAGATGAGATGAAAAAATTACCTACAAATAATTTATTGGGAACTGGTAAAGCGTTAATTAAAGGCTGAATTATATCTTTGTTTTTCAAACAAAAATGTGATTTTTTTTAGGTGAGGCAAACAATATTGATTATTCACTGAGTGTGAATTTGATATCTACCAATCAGCTGCATCTTTAGACTGTATTTATTGTTACGTCATCGGCAATGTTAGCTAAATTTCAGCATGCACCGCAAGGCAAAAAAAAAAAATGTGCCGTGAGGTGAGCAGACTTTGACAATCTATGGGAAAAAATGAAGAGGCAGAAGGTTATGTCTGAGTTTTTCAAAAGCAAACAGACAAGTGGACATGACTTTATGCCCCTTTGTTCAGATGCGTTCCGTGGTCCATGGAAGGGAGTGATCATCCGTGAAAACACAAGCGCACACGTACTGGAAAGAAAAATGAAGGCCGGGCTCATAGGTAGAAGAATCTGCCTGTGGAGGGTTTGGGATGCAGCGAGAGGCCATAAAACACTTCATTTCACATGCTGGAGGAAAGACGAAACCACTTTCTTTAACGTCCGTAGTAGTATGTGGATAATCCAGAATGACGGTCCATATTAAAGTGCTGAGAAAATGGGCCATGCTATGTACGTGACTTATTTTCACGTTAGATGACTTGCAACCAAATGATTCACCAGAATTTGAGGTTGGTTTAGAAATTATGAGAAACCGGCCCTGTAAATGCTAGTGAGGTGTGAAAGAGTGAATATGAACGTAGGCGTCAGACCTAACGGTTCTGCAGTCATAGTGTCTTTTCTTTCTGCGTGCGGTTCTCGTGCTTACGGCCGGAGATTTGCACTGCGATAGCGAGGCCTTAAAATTAAAAAACATACCTATCAAGAGACTCGTATGTGAACAACGAGTCGGTTAAAAAAATTGTTGTTTGCTTATCTATAGCTTTATTTAAGCCATCCAGAGTGTCCCCTCAGGGGTATAGGAACCAGGGAAGATATTTATAAATATTTAACTTGGCATCATTGGGGGGGGGGGGGGGGGGGGGGGGGGGGGGGGGGGGGGGGGGGGGGGGGGGGGGGGGGGGGGGGGGGGGGG
>JAODKC010000002.1:239315-260017 GCA_026777985.1 Mormyrops attenuatus | reverse complement strand
TAAACATGTTTATAACTATTTATAAAAAGGCATAACACATTATAGTCATATGTATTACGCATTATGACTGCCTTATGCCCCATATCATCCTCTCTTCTATACCAATGTGTCCCCCCCTCATGCCATGTGTTTTCTGGGATAGGTTCCAGGTTCAGCATGACTCAATTATTGAAGCAGATATAGAAGATTGATTAATCAATTTTATTCTAGCATTGTTTAGCTACATAATACACAGAACCTCATCCCAAAATGGCCACCACACGCCTTAGTGTTATATAATATCTTGTTCTATAATATCTGTAATATCAGATATGTTAACTTCTTTAGTAATTAACTCCTTATATAGTCTTTAAAAAGTAATATTGCAAGCTTGCTATATTGCTTAAATTCTGTGTTTTTATTAAGTTTTGTTGACTGACAAGGATACTCCATCATGCAATTTAAATACAATAAATTTCCTTTAATTACTTACAATTGCTTTTTATTTTTATAGGCAAGTTGTAACATTTTTATTTTATCATTTATGAAATTTATAGATCAATTTGGTTCACTGCAGAGACCGTTTTTTTTTTATATAATTTTGTTCCTTTCCATAAAATCCTGTAATACTTGTGTACTTGAATAGTATTACTGGATACATCCATTATATACAGTAATCTTTTCTGTCACGTGATCCAATCATTTTGTGAAAATAACTGTAAATTGTGCAAGTCCAATAATGCACATTCAGTTTCTTTGTCAGACGCCAGGACATATTTAATTAATGGATTTGTGCCAAGTTGCTCATAAAATATAGACAATCCGAGTGTGAAATCTCATTACGAAGCAAACCCTCGGAGACAGTAGAGGTTGGTCTGCACGGCATCCTACAAAAATGTAAACAAAGTGTTGATCCTTTGTAACAAATTACAGTACTGGAGATACCAGATATATTATTATCTCTCAAAATAAAGCAACAGTAAAGAACATGTAGGCCTGTATGTTTTTCTTATAACTGTTATAAAAATAGGCAGGCTCGTTGTATCTTTACCGTCTTTACAAGCAACGAGCTTTAATGTAATGGAATGTATGCTTCCTTTCTACAAAAGTACGCAAGATCATTGTAGTTCAACATTATAAATGTCATATTACAAGTATTAGAAGACTTTGTGTTGTTTTCTTTCTTTCTCCGAATATTGTCTGGCTGTCTTAAAGGTCTGCTGAATGTTTGTCTTGCTGTATAAAAGATCCAAGACAATCCAGCGTGTTTCTAGGCTAAGAGGTGCCAGCTCTCATCACTGGCTGTTCTCATCCGTGGCCTATTACTGACCCCCCGCAGGTTCAGGCGCACATTGCTGGTTGGCCCCGAGATTGCAGCAGGGTCAACATGCACCTTACCGTCACGGTCTCGCCTGGGGGCAAATGAAGAGGATGCTGCTGGGGTCACTTTAACAAGCGGTAGCGTGGGGTGAGCGCAGGAGCAATCGTGTGTGGACGCGGAAACGCAGACATTCTGAGGCTGCATAGGGGATCTGTTGGGGGTGCGGTGGGGGTGGTCCTGGGGCAGGAGAGGTCCGGTGAAGGTGGGAGGGAAATCTCGGTGAAGTGTGAGACAGACACCCAAGGGCCAAGCCGCTGTCTTCAGAAGTTTTGTCCGTTTTGTTGCGTGAGAGGTGGAAGGCTGGGGGGGCCGGTGTTCGAGGCGGCCAGATTTATCATTCCGATTTGCGCTTGTCAGCAGAGGGTCCCCGGTGAAAAATGAAATACACTCGACTAGCTAACTATCTGCAAACGGGGAAGCTGCATAATGGCATGACGGAGAACCGCCGCGGAAACGCTCCGGAGGGATATCGCCGGAATATTGTGCGATGGCGATCTGTAATTGCACTCGTGACCTTCTGCGTTGTGAGCGTGTTTTCAGTTACATATCCACGATTTAGCTGCATCCATTTTTCCGTATTAACCTCTTCGACTACTGAGCAGGGTTATGTTTACAGCACATGTACTATTTCTAATGTCCTACTTAATTTTTTTCGTACACATGCCATCTCTGAAAACCTGGACTTCAATTAGTACTGTTTTTTAACACTAAACGGTGTTATCTTGCCGGTGACAGAAATCACATTTCCCTGGTTACATAATTGGAGCCTCGGTGCTATTTTCGACATGGTTAAATGACATTGTGTGGGACGGACAGAGACTGTGTCTTCTTTTCCCGTGATCTGCGTTTACAAGTGCATAGCATGGATGTAATTGCATTACAGCGTTACCGCATCTTTGTTCGGCCGAGTCGTTTAGGATGTTCTCTTGGCGTCTTTGTTTGCCAGTGCAAATGTGTATAACATGATCCCAGCTAAACAGTCAGCTGGGGGGTAGAAATGCGATATCTGCTCTTCTGAGATGCTGGTGTTTGTCACAGTCAGTGTGTGGTGTGGGAGTCTTTGTACTGCATGCACCTATGGAACATACTTATATATATTTTATATATATATATATTTTTTTTTATTTTTTTTGCAGCCATCTCTGCCAGATTTAAGAATTAATTGTTCACGTTAATATTTTTACATTAGCTTTCAGCTCAGGGGCACTGAGCAGTAGCTATTAGTGCTCCGGATTTAATTTTAGCATTAAATTTAATTTTAGTCTGTGCTCGTTGATGCATCCTCACCAGAGTCTCATTTCATAATATGAAATTATAAAAAAAAAAAAACTTTTACCCTAAGTCTGTACCTCAGACTTCTCTCGCTTTGTTGTACATCAGATTGTATAACACTGATTCTTCTCATGTATCGATGCACCCTTGGGCTGAGAGAAGACAGATCTGTGAAGATTATAAATCAGTCCACACAGTTTATTTGGCATTTATTTGTCACGTTGTGTTGCCGGGGGTAGCACGACGGCTAAGTGGGTAGAGCTGTCACATCACGCCTTCCAGTTTGCCAGATCAGTTCATGTCCTGAATACTGTGTGGACTGAGTTTGCGTGCTCTCTCTCTATGTTTGCTTGGGTTTCCTCTGGCCATTTCTTCCCACAGCCCAAACAACTGTTGCTTATTCAAGTTAGCAAATCTACAATATCCGTGGTGTGTGAATTTTCGGCAGTTCCTGGAATTAGATCACAGAGACCCTCATTTGATATGACTTGAAAATAGATGGATGGTGTCATAATAAAATTCCAAAAGGTATTTTATTTGCTATAATATTTCCTTGAGCGCACCTACTAAATTAACATAGTCACTATGCGTCACAGTGAAATAGCAATAAGCTTCTCCACTTTCGCAGACTTAGTTAAATGAGTTTTTTTTTAATCCTGCTTGCTAGGAACATTATTTGTTTGAAGGTCATCTTGCCTCTAAACCCACACGATCAGGTTTGTTATAAGGTCTTCTTGATAATGCAGCTTGCAAGCCCCTGTATAATCTCCACTCTGCAGCAGAGTCGTTGTTGAACACAGCCCTGTGCTCTCTTCCTTCTGGTTGGACCGGGAAGCACCAGGGAGGGATCAGAGTCCCTCGCGGAGGATAGCGTCGCTCTCCCAGGCATCGCTTTGTACGCCCCATAGAACGTAAAGGCCTCACTCCCCCGAAGCTAATCCGATTTACAGGCTGGCTGAAGCTCCCCTAAACACAAGGCCCATCCAGATGCATTACCAAATATATTACAGAAGCAGTTCGAATGCACTTTTTTCCAGGGCCGGCTCTAATAAATGGTTGCATATGAATGTTGAAGGTTGTGCGGAAAGATGGAAAAGTTTCACACAAATAATATGCATTTCGGAGAGATTATCGCAGCTTTATTCTTGTGGAATTACTCAAAATGGTTGCTTACAAATTAAACGTCTAAACCAACAAATTAAATGTCTAAACTAAATTTCGTAAGCTCCTTAAAAATGGTTTACTAGCTAAAAAACTGCGATCCTTTAATCCGTAGCATAGCCAGAGACAGGCTTCCTTGTGTTTCCCGTTTTTTTTTTGCATCTCTAAAGAGTCCAACAATGAGGCAGACTTCATCAGCTCATAACTGGATGCTAATTAAATTAAGCAGGGAGGCGTCCTTCCTGTGCTACGCTCTGCAGAAGGTCCGAATGATGACTGGATGAAGATATACTAGTCAGCAAATCCGGTCAAAGCAGGTGACCGTATCATGTCGAATTGCGCCGCGTCATGAAATCATACCATGTCCCAAAATGTGACCTGGAGCATGTATTTTGGTTATCTCCCTAGAGATAACACGTAACAACGTTTTTTCCTTCAGATAGCTAAAAAAGAGCTTCTGCTCAAGGTGTCAGCAGATCCATGGCTTCTGTAAGCTAGGGTGCTGTAATGAAAGATGTATTTCTGGGCATTTAAGCGTTTGTCTGTTCCATTTCTGAAACTGGAGTTTCTTTAAAAACAAGCACCCCCCTGTTTTTTATCTCTTAAATCCACCTCCCATGTAGATTCCCAGAGGAATCATTGGATGACTCAACAACCGCTTAAAAACCAGTGAAGTGGGATATGTATGTGTGTTTGTATGGGTGGGGGGGTATGATTCTTTACATAAAGTTCCGCTTCTGTGTCTCTCTCGAGGGCAATACATTAAAAAAGAAACACAACAATTTACATTATTAAATTATACAGCACATAACCATCATTCCTTTTCTCATCACCGCGTCGGTAATCGCGTTGTTACCAGCAAATTTAATTTGAGTGTTTCGTCGGCCATTTGTTTAAATGAGTGGAAACGCACAGTCATGCCAGGGCAGGCCTGAAAAGAACCCATTCCTGAATGATTCCTGCTGTGACCACTTCTTAAATCGTGACCCCCCCCCCCTTTTTAATTATTATCATTACCATGTGTGATGTTACAGAGTAATTAGATGTTACACGTATTTTTTTTCACCCAGCAATGCCAGTTTACGCAACTGCAGGTTTACACAGGGCTCTCAAGTCTGACGCATTGACCGTGAGACACAAGCATTTCAACCAGTTCACACGCTACACCTTGTGTTTCTCACACTGCGAAGTAAGGGATAACACCCACCAAGGTGTCCCGTTATATAGAATTAATGGACGATACGCAGGCGTACAGAGTGGAGTTTTCCACCGAGGTCATAGCTGTCCCGAGTTATGCAGAGTTAATAGCCACCTACCAGCCAGTCAAAAAATAGCATTTGTTGTTTCCAGGTAAATTCCAAAATAAGTTACATGTGATCCCGCTGCAAGCGCACTATTACATGGATGCGCGCACAGATGGAATCCAGAAAATGTAGAAATGGAAGAGCAAGATCTGATCAGTGCGATAGGCAGGGCTCTCAAGTCTGACGCATTCACCGTGAGACACGTTTCGCTCCTAACGTAATCTCACTCCAAACTTGGTTCCTTCATAGCTATAAACTTATTACGTATTATTTACCTCATTTTTACATCTGCCAAATAAATACAAATAAAAGGAAATTATTTTGAAAAGCTGTGGGATATGAGATTCATTGAGAGGAATCTGCACAATTGCTGAGAGATCAATACTTTGCGCCATCACGTCTGAAGGGAGAGTGAGAAACAAGATGGCAGATAGGCGAGCAAGCGGGGGCTCTGAGCGGACAGAAGTGCTGCTGCAGGAGAACATGGCTGAGCATGACGTCTCTGAAGGTATGAAGCAAAATACTCTCTGACAGCATGTCATGTACTTACGTATAAAATAAAGAATTAAAACATGCTTTGACAGATTTCATCGAAGACCTCTGAATTATTTCTGCGAAAATGGTGCTGTGTTGTGATGTCAATGACCCAGCAGAGGAATAAACAAGAAATCTGCTTATGTTTTGCTAGAATTACTTGGCAGTGTGAATCTCACTGATAAAAGAATTTGGTAACACTTTACTTAAGGCCATGTTTTTAGTAATTTATAAACACATTCATAATGAATTATAATGCATTCATAAAGCATGGCTATAAATATTTATAAAAAGCCGTAACACATTATAGCCATGTGTATTATGCATTATAACTGCCTTATGAAGCTATCATCTATAATGCACTATAGATACATTTATAATGCAGTACAAAGTATCCTTATTTCTTATGCCAAGCATTATAATGCATTATAAAGGTATCTATAGTGCACTATAGATAAGACCTTCATAAAGCATTGAAAATGCATGATACAGTTGCCTATAATGTGTTATGTCTTTGATAAATATTTATAGACATGTATACAATGCTTTATGAATGCATTATAATGCATTAGGAACATGTTTATAAATTACTAAAAACATGGCCTTAAGGAAAGTGTTACAAAGAATTCTAAGGCTATATATGCTGGATATGAACTGTATGCAACTTCGACTGCCTCTTACAGCCGCAGAGCATTAAGCTTCCATTAACTTGTGCCTTTGGGTTTAGATTTTTTGTTTTTTTTGCTCCAACTTCCTAGAACTTTTTGAATTCATTTCAATTTCCTCAGAACGCTTGGCTTGAATCCCGCGAAACAGAATGGGACCGTGAAATGTAAAATTGCAGGGGGAGAAATCTCAAAATCGTTGGGAGTGATTTGAACACTGGGGCATGTAATCACAGGTGTTAGCCCGTCCCACATGCGGTAATAGATTTTCCTTCGGCACTCACGGAGCCATTTGCATGCCGCGTACTATGAGGTCTGTGATGAATCTGCTTTTATAGGAATGCGGGCAGGCTACGATTTTGGTGAGAGATATGGGTTTCAGCTAAACCAGTTGCGACCACTGCAGAAATGCCAGCGTTTGGCCTTATCTTCCAGTACAGAGATGGATCTTTAAAAAAAATTGCATTTTATAAAGTCACGGAGGATATTCTGTCTCCCGATAGCGACATGTTTTAATGAGAAGGAGATTAGCAGTCACATTAATTACTGAGAAATAACTGTTGCATAGAATGAGATGGAGACGCTAAGACAGGCACTCATTGTGAACGTGTCCCATCACAGATATTGATGGAAACTAGCCGAAGGCTTCGTTCAGTCTCATGAATTTAATTTGGTCCCATAAACTATTGCGGTCTTAGACTAGGGCACGTTAAATGGCATGAATTAAAGCAACATGCTCCTTGTAGTCGTCTTGATTCACAGCTTCTAGCCTACTAACGAAACACGCTAAGGCAACAGGAAGTCAGGGGAACCCATATTTGAAATATTGTGTTTCAGGTGGGTCTAAGACGGTGATGGATATACTTGAAGTCACCCAGCAACCTGTCAGCGTCGCTAAGGAGGCGTGACCTTTGAAATTCCGTTTCTGCAGCGCCGTTGTCATCTCCGATCCCCCTGGGATGTCATTGCCCAGCGCTGGTAGAAGGGGGTGGAGAAGCAAAAAAAGAATCACATCCAAATGGAGTGTGGCTTCCCGTAAAGCCTGTGACCTGAATGCCGTGACTCTGTATCCCAGTGCCATGGGCAGCGTCTTGCAAGTGCCTGTTCATGATTACCCCCCGCAGGTATTCACTCCAGGCTCCTGTGTATGTGGAGGGGGGGCAGGGTGCAGTGAGAGGTCGGGGTCGCTCACTGGCAGACAGAGAGTGGACCCGAGAGGGGGAGAAGGCCCGGGTTAACGGGAGGGGGTGTGGGGGGGGGCACTGTCTGCCTTAATCTGTCTATGCCAGGTGGATGATGAAAGAGGTTGGAAGGAATATGGAACAGTCCACCTGTCCTCTTCAGGAGCCGCACGGCCCCGTTGTGCCATCAATCTCCCCCCTCATCGCCCCTTAGCTTGCAGAATTCATTAGTGGCACAGAAAAGGTCAGTGTTTTCACTGCAGGGAAAGTCAAAACTGTTTGACTTTAGATGCAGCGGCCCAGAGACTTTTTGGAAGCCCACACCATACAAAATATAGCTTTAATGGGCATTTTTCTTATTTAGACTCCAGGTGGAATAACTCTGAATCTCTCCTGTTTGTGAATATGCATACCGTTGATCCTTATACTATACACTTCATAAGTGCTTCATCATTGACTGAAGCGTTAATGAGCTCTGTAATGCGCACAGTTATTCGCTCTTTGCTCCCACAGTGTGTGTATTGTTGTTCTTTGGCAGGCCAGCAAAAATGTGTCATGTGTCGGTGTAATTCATTTTTCGTCTATTTTTAGACCATCTGAACTTGAGAGCTCTGAATTTTTGATCGTGTGGAAGTAACCCTTGACCGTCTATGCATTGGGATAGTTTAAATGAGGACGTGCATTTTCCATAACCACTGTAGAAGGTCAGGGTCAGCTTGGAGCCAATCCCAGGAAGCACTGGGGATGCCCAGGATGGGATGCCAACGCATCATAGGGCACGCAGTAACACCCATTATGAGCAATTTGATGACACTGATTCATCTACGCATTTTTGTTTGGGAGGGAACCTGAATACCTGGAGAAAACAGGTGTGAACATGGGCACAGCCCATAACTATGGAAATATAAAGGACTAACAGCTGAGCTACCACGCAAATCCATTTGGCGCATGCAGAATTTTGACAGATAACCATTATTGGGAACAGAACGTATCATCTTGTATTTGTTTGGTCATCATTCAGCTCTAGTGCTATATTCAGCTCTATACCAATTCTGGCATATGGTTGAGTGTTAAAAGTAGACCAGCACTCATTTGTGGTAAAAATGATGTGCTTGGTGATCATTAATCCTTCTGCATTTGCTATGATATTGCACAAACACAATGATGTCAATCATTAAAGAAAATGCATGTCCTCGTTATTACAAAAATGCCTGTTGCCATTGTTTTAGATCTATAAGAATCATCTTCAGAGCTCCATGGCATCAGACAAATCTGACCCTTTCACGATTTCTTGAATGACAACATCATCGTGTGTGTGTACTGGAGAAGTAGCCCTCTTCTTTGAAACAGATACCAACCATATCTATGTAATCCTTAGACCATTCCTCAGCCTTAGGATCTAAGTTGGTGCCCCCCCCCAACAGGTATCGCCGTGGACAGGAGAGGCTTCGTCTACTTTGTCGATGGAACCATGATTCAGAAGATCAACGAGAAAGGCATGATAACAACCATAATTGGTTCTAATGGTCTCATGTCCACTCAGCCCCTGAGCTGCGATTCCCGCATGGATATCACCCAGGTGAGCCTTTTTCCTTATCCTGTTTCAGTCCAACTGATTGCTGACAGGCAAAAATAGCATGCAATCGGACCAGCTACATCCTGCTAGGAGCTCATGTACTGTCCTGTCACTACAAATGCATTCTGCACCAGCAATTATGGAGGATCTCCTACCTTCTTCCTAGGATCTGATTCTCCTGGATGCAGTCATTCATTAATTATCATAGCTGCCTCAGGTAAAATCATCCACTGCATAGGTATATCTAACCATGGTATGTAAATGATCAAAAATTGGATTTTATGTTCATATTCCATGACACATCTCATTATTACTGGAAATGGAAGTGATTATCTAGATCATTTATGCTTTGCTTTATGGAAAGTTCAACGCAATGTCAGCAACACAGATTTTTCTTTTGTTGTTGTTGAAATCATAAAACATTGTGAGTTCATACTAAGTTCCTCTTCCAGAATATCATCACTTTGAGTTATCGCCACGTCCCACTGAATTGTCCCAGTTGCCTTTATGCTCCCCTCTTGGGAAGACGTGTTCCCAGAATAGGAAAGGCGGCGTGTCAGGGGAGGATCGCGACCCAGAATCTGGTCAGGACCGCGCTGCTCCACCCAGGATGAGGTTAGCTAGACAGGCCGCCACTTATGATATGTCGGTGGAAAGATGGAAAACGCTGAGGCCGGGTAACCTTCAGAAGGACTCCGGAGAGGGGAGCCGCCTGACCATCACTCTCCGCCTGGGAAATGGAGCACATTGACCCATATTGGAGTCGCTTCTATCACGAAACGCGCAGGAGAAAAATTAACCGCTGCTCACCCATGAAGGCTTAACCTATCATCATCTTTCCGTTCACTTCTGAAGGAATCTTCCCGAGGAGTTAAAGCACCTTTTATTGAGTCGGTTCTTCTCAAAAAAAAAATCAAACTTTATGTGCATTTTTAGCCTCTTTTTATGGTTTCCTGGTTCAGAAAGAGTCATGCCCTAGCTACGTTATAACTGCGACAGTGATACCACCGGTAAGAGTGGTACCGTCCAAACCCTCCTGTATTTACTGATAAAGGAGCCCGTTTGCCCTACATTCCTTGGTCGCCCACACTCTGTGTGTATCCCAAACAAGCCCTATACCCACAGTGCTGGGAGACTGAGTAAAGCCGGCTCGTCGCCGTGGCTCTCACGGATGCATTACACCACCGGGAGCTCCGGTAAAACCACCGCCGTCTCAATCGTCCCCCAGCGTGCTGCAGACGTTACCAAGCATCATTTTGCACATTGTTAAGTCCTCTTACGCTTATCAAATCCCTACCAGTCTCATTCACTTACTTTAAACGCATTCCCACAGCTTTCCCTGTTTATTCATTTTTTCCTGGGATCCCTCCATGCTGTGTGCACAATAGTGTTCAACGAAGTTAATGCCCTAACCAGGTGGATTACACTGCTCCATAATATCGAAAACCGTCCCTCTGGGCTACATTATATGGCCTGTAAGCAGCCCATTGCATTTGCCCAGAAGGCACCTTATTTGGCTTGAGCGTGGACACGAGGACAGCGGCGCTCTTTGGTCTTCGTGCCCTTCACTTTAGCCGTGACCAATCAGAAACCTCTGTCCAATGTCAGGGTTTTATTTCTGGACACCGATCCCTTCTTCCTCAAGGATTATTGGTTAGTTAGCATTGCTGCTGTTTATTAAGTTGGGATTTTCCTTGAAGTCTCTGTGGTCAGGACATGACACTCATTACTCGCTGTCACGGGCCTCCAACCCTCCCCCACTGCTGCATATGGCAGATGGGAGGGATGCGTACGGTCCCAGCGCCTGGACCTTCAGATTATCCCCTGTCAAAACAGTAATGCATTATTAAGCACCCAAGGCGAGCACACACATGTGGCATGGGGAGAAAGGAAGGTGAGGAAGTTTCCAGAGGGGTTTCTCAGCACGCCACGTGTTTACTGGCCAGGGATGCAGGGACAGAAAGCGGCGTCGGGAAGAACCGCCGCGGGAATTCTTCGTGGCTCACTTCAGGCGGAAGGCCAGATCGCGGTCACGTCAGCCACGAGTGCAAATAGGGTCCCATCCTTCTAAATGAGATCCTGCCACAAGGTTTGAAATCGCCGGAAAAGGAATTAAAAATCTGATCGGCTGGGTGCCCTTGGAGCCGGGAGCCCACGGATCCTCAGCTCTCTCACCACCCGGCCCTGGGATATCCGTCCGGCCTCGCCACCTCTGATTGAAGCTGACGGCTCTCAGATAAAGTGCAAGGAAGAGCCTCTTCATGTATAAAAGTTTGATAAGCGGCACATAGGATAGTCGCTGTGAAAGAAATCAGAGCTGTTAGAATGGCATATGAATAATGAATGAATAGGGTACAATGGCACATTTACATTTTTTTAAGACTCTGCCAGGGGGAGTCCAGTGCACAGTCCTGTCTGGGCTTTTAACAATGCGCTTGTACAGGTGAAAGCTTCTATTAGGGACTCCTATGGGTCTTTAAAGTCATACTCACACAGAGAATTGAATTTGATTCTTGGAACGTCCTTACATATGGTCAGTGCCTTATTTATCATATGAATTATTAAACGAGTGGTGATTTATAGATGCCAGCGGCTATTCTTGAGTTAGGTATCACTCTTCTTTTCGAACAAGGCAGTCAAATTTGGCGCCAAGTTTACAGAGTTGGGTAATTCGGGTCCAGAGAGTAAAAGCCCAGACCAGGATTTTGTTTCAACCAGCCAGTTGAGTACTCTGTGACTGTGACTCTTTATGCTTAACTGGTTGGTTGGAACAAAATCTTGGTCTGGACTTTTACTCTCTGGACTACCCAACTCTACAAGCTTATATGTAACAGTATGGGTGCTCAGATCCAGCACCGCGGATTGGTAAACCACTCTCATTTCCATGCTGAAATAAGCTAAAGAAGATGAATAGAGGTAAAGACTTGTTGGCAGTACTGGGTGTAAACTTCAGTAATGCATCTTAAGTAAATCCCATAGATGATTTTGTTTGCCACAGAAATAGGCCCTCCCTGTTTTTATTATTTGTCAGATGAATTTGGTCATTGTGTAATCATTTTGATAAATGATAGCATCTTTTCTAGAATATTATAACATCCTAGCATTTACTGAATGTGAGTATAATATCCAGCAAGTGGTGTTGGTGGTTGTCGTTATATACTTCTCAAGTCAATTTTTGTGCTTGTCTTAGAAAGGATAACTGGCAGCTGGATGGATGTGTAACTCCATTTTCACTTATTGTTTAGGTACGTCTGGAGTGGCCTACAGATCTGGCCGTTAACCCTATAGATAACTCCCTCTATATCCTGGACAACAACATCGTCATTCAGGTTTCGGAGGGAAATCAGGTCAGGATCATTGCGGGCCGTCCTATTCACTGCCAAGTCCCTGGAACGGACCACTACTTGGTGAGCAAGGCCGCCGCCCACTCCACATTGGAGGCGGCCAAAGCCATCGCCGTGTCACACCAGGGTGTGCTTTACATCGCCGAGACTGATGAGAGGAAGATCAACCGCATCCAGCAGGTCACCACCAATGGCGAGATCTCCATTGTTGCTGGGACGCCAACAGAATGCGACTGCAAGATTGATCCGAACTGCGACTGCTTCTCAGGTATGATATAGGCTACAGTCCTCTGCCTGACTGGCCCACGGCAGTAAATATCACTGAGCAAGACCACCTGTATCTCACTCGCCAACTGTGAAGAACTCTTGTTTCCTAAAGGCCTTGTGCCGTTTTCTTCTTGATTACATTCCAGGGTAGTGTCTTAACCGACTGGAGGAGCACCATCCCTTCTTCTTGGTGCAATATTTAGCAGAACAAGATGGGAGTTGTCGAAGACCCAGTGGTCTCAGTGTTTTATCAAATAGTGCATTGTATCAAGTGCACTCAACAGTAAAGAGCAGTATAATGCTGGTGATATAGCAAACACTTGAAAAGGATTAGTGGGCCATGTCATGCAAGGAATATTGGCAGATTTGTTACTTTCCAAGTAGAAGCCTCCAAAACAAATATACTTGAGAGAGAAGATCCTAAATAGAACTAGCTGTAGGGGGTTTCAAGAAATTGTCAATTTTCTCTGAGTTTACTTCATGTTCCCTTGGAGACCATTGTGTTATCCAGCATGTATAGAGGTCTGGGTTTATTACCAGGATTTTCTGTCTTTGTCTACTTACTCTTTGACTCCCCTTGTGGTAAGGCTCAGGATAACGTACTAACTTCAAGCGACATCACAGCCACAACCATCTCAAGAATTTTCTCCGAAGCTGTCATGCACACGTGTAATACGATCATTGGGTGAATTCATTCTCCTCTTTAGCCTAGAAGAGTATTCAAAGTTCAACAGTACTCAATGTGCAGTGAACACGGTTGCTAATATTTATTAAAGTCTGCTAAGTGGTAGTGTCTAACTTATTCACCCAATTTTTAACAAGAAATTACAAGATTTCATTTTGGAAAATTTATGGGTCTGTATGCCTTAATATATTAATTCTAAAAATCTAAAAATCTATTTAAAATCTATACTATATACTGAAATATTTTTGGCTGCAAGACACTCTTCCCTGTTCTTCCACTGGTCTTTACACGTGGTTACAATGTGATCCTATCAGTGTCAACTTCTGGCTGTAAAATGCATCACATTTTTAGATTGAAAATGGGGCGGGCGGGTGGCTCACATAGGCCATGAACCAATGGGGCGGAACAGTTACTCTTTGGCGGGCGGTACTTTGCATATTTCCCATCATGTCATGCTGTTAACAGATGATTACTCTCTTCAGAGGCTTTCATCTCCCATTTCCCTCTCTCCACAAATACACATTCTGTCCATCACCCCGCGTGGCTGGGATCGTGAGCGTCTGTCCCCCGTCGACTCATTGGCGCTACATGGCCGTCAATGCGCCGTGCCACCCCCGGAGCTGACAACATCTAAAGATTGTCTCCCGTTGAGCAGGTCCTAAAGACCTTGTTGAGCAAAATGTGTTTTTCAAGTCACATATTTCCCAGTTATGCATAGGGCAGCTGAGCGGGGCCCGGCCAGTGTAAGCCAGGGACTGAATGTGTTTATGACCCTTTTTCTCTTTCGTGCAGGTGACGGTGGGTATGCCAGGGACGCCAGGCTGAAGGCGCCCTCCTCGTTGGCAGTGTCCCCCGATGGCACACTGTACATTGCTGATCTGGGCAACATCCGCATTCGCACCCTGAGCCCCAACCGGCCTCACCTGAACTCGGCCAGCATGTACGAGATCGCCTCGTCGGTGGACCAGGAGCTGTATCTTTTCAGTCCCAACGGCACCCACCTCCACACCAAGAACCTCATCACGGGGGACTACATTCACAACTTCACGTATTCTTCTGACGGCCATGTCAGCACCGTCATCGGCAGCAACAGCAACTCTGTCCACGTCCGGAGAGATGCCAACGGGGTGCCTCTCTGGTTGGTGGTGCCCGGTGGTCAGGTCTACTGGCTCACCATCAGCAACAATGGTGCCCTCAAGAGAGTCTCTGCCCAGGGTCATGACCTTGCTCAAGTCACATACCATGGAAACTCCGGTCTCCTAGCAACCAAGAGCAATGAAAATGGCTGGACTATGGTCTATGAGTATGTGCTTTTTAGTTTTCATTCTTTCAAAGTGTACATTTCCTGAACTAGCTTAAGTGATGCTTTTCTTACATGATAACATACAAGGATTTTTGGAGAAAAATATGTAAATGCAATCAAAATCTGTTAAAGATATTCTATAACTTAATTCTAATTAGCAGAAAAAGAAGTTTTTTAAGGCAGAATTAAGTCATCTGGGAAATTAAGTTACCAGCATACCTCGTATCGACTGGGTTGTTTCAGTGACCTTTATTTCACCCCAATTTATCACTGCAAGGGCAACTTAGCTTAAAATTTTAGCTTTAAAAAAATCTGATGTATCTACATGTTTATAGCAGGCAAATTAAGGGGTATCTTCGGGAAGTCGTTTTTCTCATTCCACCCCATATCTGTATGTTATTTATATATGTCTATTTTTTTAATTGTCAGAAGTAGCTTTTCTCAATTTTCTGTTATTTTGCAATGATAGAAATTACATTTATTGTTGCTTTGGTTTATTTAGAAGAATTCCAAAGACAAAATAGTCGAACCCGGTGCACTTCATACATTTGGTTACATCAGTATAACATGAGTGCCCTCTTGTGGCTCAGGTGTAGAATTTCAGGGAGGCGCCATGAAGCAGCTCCGACAGTCTCTGTCTTTAGCAACATTTCCGGAAGGCAGCCACAAGATTTCTTTCAACTAGCCCTGCAACTGAGGAATGTTATTTGCATCTTTTAATTAGCACAACAGTGGGTTAAAATTGGAGGAGTGCTGAAATGTATCAGGCTTTCTGTCAAGTATTATATTGCATTTTCCTATAACTTCCTATTATTTATAGAGGTCTATTTTATAGAACTTGAAATATATCACAGTCACAGACACATTATGTGTTTACTCCTCGTGGCTAATTTTCATAACCTCATACCAAGCATATTTAAATCAACCATTTCATGAGGTTTCTTCAATATCCATCCACCTTCTGGTTTCTCCTTATTGACTTTGTGTTAAATATGTTCAACATAAAGTTCTTTAAATGAACCTGATCTACTGCGCCCCCATTCAGGTATAACACTGAAGGTCATCTCATCAATGTCACCTATCCCACGGGAGAAGTGATCAGTTTCCATGGCAACATGGAGAAGTCCGTAAAAGTGGAAGTAGACACCTCAAACAGTGAGAACTTTACAACGGCGACCAACTTTTCAGCCACCAAAACCATTTACACATTGCGTCAAGGTATGTATGTCTCTGTGGCGTTTTTTTCACTCCTATTTAAACGTCACCTACATACACATGATAAATAATAATGTGTATGTAAGTTGAACTAAATGAATTTTATGATTCGGGAATTCAGGATTCTATATCTAATGTATGTCTGCGTCTAAAATGCACTAAGGTCATTTTTTTGTGTGTCTAGGGATTTAGCAGATTTATCATTTTAATTACTGATAAACACAAATTTCATCCATCCACTGATCTTTGAACCACTTTTCCTGAGTCGCAAGAGGTAGGCGGCCCATGAGCAATTTCAAGACATCAGTTTTCCTTCATCTTTGGGCCTTCAAACATTCGAGCTCCACACACAGTGGGAGCCAGAATCTGCAGCTCTCCCCAGTGAGTCACCATGCCACCCTACGACGTTACCACTGAAATCAAAATCTACAACTCATTCCTTGTGCTGTGTACAAACCATGTAAGTGGTTTCAGAGCCAAAAAAGAAGAAGAAGAATGATCCCTTCGGATGGCTGGCCAAGGAGATGAGCAAGAATCAGGAGCTCACATTGACAGGGCACTTCATCCATAAGGCAGGAAGTGGTTATCTTGATGATGTTAACTCAGGGTGCTAAAAAACAACACCTTACTTATTCCCACCCTCAACGTCTTCGAACTACATGTGGCCCACTGGTGCGATACTGAGAAGCCCTAGGCGTCAAACCAAGAAGACATCTCATATATGCGACCAACTGCAGTGAAAACCTAAACCAGCTCACCAAACGGGAAACCAGCGATGGCTGTCTTATACTGTGCAAAAAATCTTAGGCAGCCAAAAGAAAGTGATGTTTAAAGATATCTATGCAGTAGATGAAAGTTTGCGCAAAAGGAAAAACGCCTAAATATCAGAATATACACAAATAAACAGTAATATGATTTTTAAAAATCGATAAGAATTTCTTGTGTTCTCCAAGTTGTTTCTAAGAACCTGATGGATGAGGAATTGGACTGAGGAATACAGTTGTGGTCCCTAAACCGCTCCTTGGGGCTCTCTCAGCCCTTCCATGTATTAGTTAAATTTCAGCAACAACTCATTTAATTCATTAGCTTAATTAGTCAGTTAACTTCACGACGTACTACTTACCTAAAAAGGTGTACTGGTGGATGAGCTTGACAAATACATGGGTGTATTGGTTGGTAACTGCGAATATGGGGGTGACTTAAGGAGAGGTTATGAAATGGCTAAGCTGAACATAGACATAACATAAATATATTTGTATTTCCATTGGTTGTCTAAAATTTATATTAACCCAATTAAAAAATATCTGCAATTCTTTTACACCAACCCACAATTTCAGTCGGCTTGACTAAATTTTGTAGATCGTGTTCCGTGTTCATTTAGTCTCATAGCGAAACTTCCATTTTTATGTATGTCGGTGTGTTTTTATTATTCTGGGGGTGATGCATTTAATTAGACAATATTAAATCAGCTTAGCTGTTTAATGGGTTTGGGAACTGCATGGGGAGTGGCCCGGCCGTCAAGGAATACAAATGGCTTATAATTATGGACTGTGGTTTTATGTGATGCAAATATTTCATCTTTTTAAGTGAATCCATTTATTCAATTATAGCTCAATGAAAAAGCAACCAGGTAAAATGTAGACTTGTTGTATTCTAAATTTTAGAAATGCCCTTATCTCTTTGGAGGGAGGAACAGTACAATCTCGCAACAATGGAAAGACTCTTTTGTTTCCATTGTGGCTCAGTTTTCTGCATGTGAGATTTTTGCAAAAGTGTGAAGCCATGACTGCATAAACAGGAAACAGATCACAGAGCAAAAGATGATGGTGCTGGCTGAGGTGGGCTGGGGCCACATACTTGCTTGGTATAAGTTAATGATACTCACAAGCTACAGATACTACAGGTTCTAAAGCATATAAAGAATTATTATATCAAAAAGTCTGAGAAAGAAGATATTTTCCTCATATGTACCTGAAGTTTGTTTGACAGTGTGCAGCGAGTTCATGAAGGCCAGAATGCAGGGTTGCCAGCCCTCATGCGTCTGGTGTGACACTCACGCTTTCAATCTCACGCTCATGCAAGGAATCTTAAGGCAAATCTGTATTTTTCCGTTATAAACCAAAGATTAGCTACATTGAAAGCGTTGGGGTACTTTGCAAACCCAGACAATTTACAAGGTAATAAAACTGTTGTAAACAGGTGTGCAGACTTGTCTCGAACTGAAAATCTCATTCCAGCCAGCTGACCAAAGCCGGCAACCCTTCCAGAAACAAGTGTGTGAAACTCTTTGTTAAACCCTGTCTTGCACAGATCATGCTCAGAACACGTACCGCGTCAGCTCGGATGGCTCACTCCGCGTCACCTTCGCCAGTGGCATGGAGGTGACGCTCAACACGGAGGCGCACATCTCCGCCGGAGTCGTGAGCCCTACGGTGGGAAAGTGCAACATCACGCTGCCCAGCGAACACGCTCCTAGCCTCATCGAGTGGAGGCAGAGGAGGGAACAGGCCAAGGGCAACCACACGGCCTATGAGCGCAGGCTGAGGGTGCGTGGCGACCGCTATCTCTGCGGGTAGAACAGGGGGATACGGGGGAGGCACAGATGGAGAGAGGATGTGCACTTATTTACCCCCCCACTTCCCCAAGGCAGCCATCTTGATCCATGTTGCGGTGCCTTTACAAAGTAACCACACATAAACTTCAGAAGGGTTTCACGAAAGTCGCCAGACGAAAAAATGCTCTTCATTTTCTTTTCCCCAATGGCAGTTTCAAAGCCACCTTAACCGAACACTGGAAATAAACAGTAAGACCCAACTAAAACTGGGACAGAGTGCGTGGATGTAGTCTCCCTTTCGGTTGGTTTCAGTAATTATGTGCGACAACGGAGATTCTGGTATTTATTCAGCAATAACTCATACGAGTTTAATCTGAAGCAAGACTGTTTGCATGACATTTCTCTGCCTTTTTTTCTGGAGCTCAAAGAAACCACATTTTCACAGTCAAAGGGGGAAACATAACCTCGTTATAAAGGTTTTGATAAAAGGAGAAATGTATTAGAAAAAGGAAATTAATAGTGCAGGTGGGTGCCAAATGTCAACACATTCCACCACGCTGTTAGAGGGGAATGAAATGTTGAGATAATGGAATCAAAGTCAGTATGTAAATTATGTGGAAACAATTTACATATGTATATTTCAGTTTTTAGCTAATGAATATAGATAATTGTTTAATATTCCCTCAACTATAGTTAATACAGTGCCATAACTTGTAACAATATTAATAAAACTGTATTCAAGAAGTCTTGTTGTTTTAGCGTAGATTTCTGTATATTTTGTTAAATTTCATGAAAAATGCGAGAAAAAAAGAGCTGTGTGCCGTGCATTTACGCTCCTTTTATGATTCTGCTTTGCCTGCTGTTCCCTGATTACATCACTGATTTTGTGTTGTTGTGTTCGTCATCAGGCTCATAACAGAAATCTGCTGTCCATAGACTTTGACCAGGCCACACGAGTGGGCAAGATCTATGATGACCATCGCAAATTTACACTCAGGATCCTCTATGACCCAATGGGCCGTCCCATCCTGTGGTCCCCCAGTAGCAAATACAACGAGGTAAATGTCACATACTCGCCAGCTGGCCTTGTCACCACCATTCAGCGGGGGAACTGGTCTGAGAAGCTGGAGTATGACAATGGCCGGCTTGTCTCCAGAACGTGGGCCAATGGACGGATTTGGAGCTACACCTTTCTGGAGAAGGTAAATTCTGGCAGAATTGTCGTCCATTGTCTGCTGTTTTTATGGAGCTTTTCTACTAATGTTGTTGTTTTTTTGTTTATTTGTTTGTTTGTTTTTTTTTAAGTAAAAAGCTTTAAACCCCAAATTTTATTATAATTTTGGTGGTGCTCCAGAATATAAAGATTAGTGAAATTCTTAGACATTTTATCTGAGTTGCACACAGTTTTATATAAAAAATTATCTATGCTCTTCACAGTCAGCTGGAGTTCCCAGTAAATTCCATACTGAGTCATCGTATCTGATCTTACTATATTGAATGAGGACCATGTGTGTCAGGGTTGATTTGGTGGATGTTCATCAGTTTCAATAATGATTACTGATGTTTTCTTATATTCAAACAAGATAAATTTGATGACATACACAAGTCTGCAGTGATTATTAGTCATTTACAACATTAATGACATTTATTGTAAGCTTATTATAAGTCTTTGGTGCACACGGGGAAGGGGAGGATGGTTTTAGTACATGTGGGTACAGGGTGGAGATGGTTTTGGTGCATGCGGAGGTAGGGTGGGGACGATTTTGGTACATGTGAGGATGGGGTGGGGACGGTTTTGGTGCACGCGGAGACAGGGTGGGGACGGTTTTGGTGCACGCGGAGATGGGGTAGGGATGGTTTTGGTGCATGCCAAGATGGGGTGGGGACGGTCTTGGTACACGCAGGGACAGGGTGGAGACGTGCAGCTCTGTAGTACATGCTACATATACATACAGCAGAAGTGCTGGGTCTGATATTGGGGGAATGGGAGCCAATCTGATTTTCCATCACTGTTACATCTAGCCTGAAAAATCATGAAAATTGTTGTAGACTTTGTGTGACAAGTTCCAGAAGTGGAAGCCCTGGGATAAGATAAGATAAGATAAGATTAGATAAGATAAGATAGACTTTATTAGTCCCACCGGTGGGAAATTTGCATTTTACAGCAGCAAAGTGGACAGTGCAACAGAAATAATGGCTAGTTGTTCAGCAACGCTTGTGCAACCGAGCTGACTCGTCGAGAGGTACCCAGCGGGGGGGGGGGGGGGGGGGGGGGGGGGGG
>JAODKC010000002.1:213607-238086 GCA_026777985.1 Mormyrops attenuatus | reverse complement strand
TCATCAACGGTTTTGCCAAATTTGTTCCCCCGCGGTGGGGAACCACCGGCCCCCCCCCCCCCCGCTTCAACCCTGACGCTGTCAGGCCCCTTCTGGTCCATGCATACACAGAACAATTCACCACTCTCAAGCCTCACCACTCTTAGGAGCCCACATACGCAAAAGAGACTAAAATAAAAGACTTAAAGGTTCCTCATGTAATGGTTTGCTTGATAATGTAAATATAATGTAAATATAATGTAAATATTGCTTAGCATGTAATGATATTGCTTGATAATGCAAATGTATTTCATGTATCAAAAATGAATAATGCAATAGGTAATGCGATAGATGTGTCCAAAACATTATACCACTGAGAATGTTATAACTAACATCTATAATGCTTCATATTTTAAATGTGATCAATAAAAATTGATCAATAAAAATGATATCAGCAGTGGTTTTTGGTTTGGTTTTTGCTCTGTAAATGTTTACGCATAAACAGTAAAACTTTAAATAGTAAAAATAAAATTTAAATGATAATAATAGATTTAGAATAGATTGATAATTATGAAACATAGATCATGCACAAATACATGCATGGATATTTTTTTTCAGACACTTTAAACAGATGAACTAGACCTTGACACGTATCCCTGACTTGATTCCATGTACCAATGCCGGCAGGGGTATCCCTGACTTGATTCCATGTACCAATGCCAGCAGGGGTATCCCTGACTTGATTCCATGTACCAATGCCGGCAGGGGTATCCCTGACTTGATTTCACATACCAACACCATCAAGTTTGTCCCTGATTTATGTCCATGCTCTGATGTTGCCGAGGGTGTCCCTTCTGCATGTCCCTGACTTGATCCCGTGCAGGGACACCAGCTAGGGTATCCCCAACTTGATTCCACGTACCAGGGGTACTCTTGACTTAATTCCATGTACAGACACCGTACGGGGTGTCCCTGATTCATTTCCATGTACTAACACCGTTGTGGGTATTTCTGACTCAAAGACATGTACTAACACAGTCAAGGAAGTTTTTTACGCAATTCCATGTACCAACACAAGCTTGTTTCCATGCACTGACACCGCTAGGGGTATGCATCATTTGATTCTGCATACTGACGCCATCACGGGCATGCCTGACTTAATTCCACATGCCGACGTCGTCAGGGGTTTCCCTGAGACTTGATTCCATGTACCAATGCCATCAGGGGTATCGCCGGCTTAATTCTGCATTCCAATGCCATAAATGGTATCCCTGACTTGATTCCATTTACCAAAGCTGTCCTGGGTATCCTTGACGTGATTCAATGTATCGATGCTGTCAGGGCTGTTCCTGGCTCGATTGCCATTAAACAGTGTCCCTGACATAATTCTGCATACCAACGCTCTCAGGGGTGTCAATGACACGATTCTGCTGACGAACACCTCCCTGTCTGTCTTGTTGCAGTCCATCGTGCTCCTGCTGCACAGCCAGCGCAGGTACATCTTTGAGTACGACCAGACGGACCGCCTCCTCTCCGTCACCATGCCCAGCATGGTGCGCCACAGCCTGCAGTCCATGCTGTCAGTGGGTTACTACAGAAACATCTACAGCCCACCAGACAGCAGTGCCAGCGTCATTCAGGACTATGCCCGTGATGGCCGCCTCCTTCAGACCCTCTATTTGGGCACGGGCCGCCGCGTCCTTTACAAGTACACCAGGCAGTCACGCCTGGCGGAAATCCTCTATGATACCGCTCTCGTTACGTTCACATACGATGAGGCCTCAGGCGTGGTCAAAACCATCCATCTCATGCAGGAGGGCTTCGTCTGTACCATCAGATACAGGCAAACAGGTATGCTTGCAGAAGTTTGGTGCACTGCATTCTACGTAATGTGGCAAGCATGCAAGCTTATAAAATAGAGAAGCTCAATAAAGAAGTCAGAGGCTGTGCTAAACCATGTCAGTTTACTATTAATACTGTATATTATTCAAAACGGTTAATGAAAATTTTATGTTGTCATTTATAATTTATCTCAAAATTTAGTCTTTTTCTTTAAACTTACATTTCAAAAGTTGTCCATAAATTCCTGCATCAAAAAGTTAAACTTCTGTGGTACATGAATATAATATTTATGAAGCCCCACCCTATACGATCATGGTAAAAACTCCTTGTCCATAGCTTCAATCTCAGGAGAAATCACAGGTCATATTGCCCTTGCACACATGTACTGACGAGGAGAAATTCACCGTCTTACATCCTGGGTGATTATGCAGGAGGCCACATCAGTCTTATTGTAAAGGGCCTTGGACTGTGAATGGCCTAATTCCTGATGCTGATGAACAATTTCCTCCAGTTCTGAGAACTTTACAGGCCTTTGCAGCTGATTGTCCACATTGGCTCACCTCCCCCACCCCCTGGTCCAGCCCCCTGAACCATTTCATAGCTTTACCTTAATAACACCCTCAGTTGCAGCTTTGCATTAGCTGATTCCGCTCTGCCATAGCAAATGCTTCTTTTTGTGCGGGCCGATAATGCCGATTACAGCCAGAAGTATGCAGAGGGGGAGATGGGGGGAAAGCCAGAAGATGCCTGGTGAGGACTTCCCCATAATATACACAATCTAGTCTCTCAACCAAGTTGTGAAGAAGAGAAACACAACAATGTAATGTTTATAGTTTGGTTTTGCTTTGTTTGGCAAGAATCTGCAGATTGGAGTCTTTGGCTGGTTCATAATTGTCTGTTAGTAGCTCTTATTGCATTGTGTCTGGTTATCTATACTAAGTTAGTGGAGGAATCCAGGAGTTTTGGTTTTTGAAAATGTTGTGTAGCTCCTGCTCAAACACTTCTTACACTTGTACCTGGGCCTTCATTGGATGCTCAGCCTAGCCGCATTTATGCCTAGTCGACTCCTTAGTCACATGTATGTTTGCAATGTGCTATGTGCCTCACTTGTACGTTACTTTGGACAAAAGAGTTTGCTAAATATGTAAAGCAAATCAATGTTTATGTCATAACTTTATCAGATTATCTATTAATTCAATGACTTCCCTTTTTAACATAGACCTAAATTTTCCCTGTTGATTGCGTTGTAAAGGCCAAGCCCTGCTGAGATTCAGATCGTTGTGCACTGTCAATCACAAGCCAGTTAAAATCCTTTGCCTATTGACTACTTTGTTGTATCCAATTGGGATTGATCAGGCTGTGATTGACAGTGCCCCGAGATCCCTCCCACTGTGCTTCGTAGCTGTGTTTCGTCTCTCTATGGACTCCAGCATCATGCAAATTTCATTTGGGGGTCGTTTTGCCTAACTGCGCCTGGAACCGTCGAGGATACAGATAATGAGAACGAAGCTGACTCTATGAGGAGATTAACGTCTGATTTATGGTGGGCTAAAACTTAATGTTCCGATATTTACAGCCATATTGCACGTGTAATCAAAACTATTGTCTTTGGATTCCATTATGCTTTGCAATTAGAGGTTAAACACCGTACATAAATGCAATTAACAAACCTCAGTTAGAGGTACTTAATGTTGAAGCATTATAATTTGTTTGTATTCATATGATTTATATAATGAATAATTTATTGCCAAATCATAGCCAAGGTTATTAAGTGTATGTGAACAATTTCTAGTTTACATGTTCTCCTTCTGTTTGTTTGCCGAATTCCTCCTAGTGCTCCAGTATCCGCCCACAGTCCTTAAAATATGCTACGTGAACTGGTGACTCTTTTTTGATCTTAGTATATGAAAAAGTGGATGCCCTGCAATGAACTGGCATCCTTTCCAGGGTGTTCCCTTTTTAACAGAGACCTAAATTTTCCCTGTTAACAAGAGAGATACTATATGTACACCATTCAGCAATTAATTGTTACAGGAATAGCCCTCTTGTGGAAACTGCATTCGTATAATTTTTTTAATGTGAAGCAGAGATTTCATGAACATCACTCTATGTTCTATAACTACTTTCCAGGGTAGGTTTGCAGTAACTCTGGAGGAAACATTTTTCATCACACAAACAAAGGGACAATTATAGATACCAAACCCTCTAAGCCACATGTTTTTGTACTGTTAGGTGTGAGAGCACTCAGTCGAACGTGTAAGTATGCAGCCACCAGGGCAGGATGGAGCAGTGAGGGCAGAATGCATGTATTTGTGGTTTTAATATTTATGCTATCATGTCTCTTTGAAGTTTGTTTTTTTTACCCTAATATTTCTTTCTTTTACAGGTCCTCTTGTAGGACGGCAGATCTTCCGGTTCAGTGAGGAAGGTCTTGTAAACGCCCGATTTGATTATAGCTATAATAACTTCAGAGTGACCAGCATGCAAGCTATGATCAATGAGACGCCGCTCCCCATCGATCTGTATCGCTATGTCGATGTATCGGGCCGGGTCGAGCAGTTTGGCAAATTTAGTGTGATAAACTACGACCTCAACCAGGTCATCACGACTCATGCCATGAAGCACACCAAGATCTTCAACGCAAATGGGCAAGTGATAGAGGTCCAATATGAAATCTTGAAGTCCATCGCGTACTGGATGACGGTGCAATACGACAACATGGGCCGAACCACCGTCTGCGATATCCGAATCGGCGTTGACAACAATATCACACGCTACTCCTATGAGTACGACGCGGATAGCCAGCTCCAGACCGTTTCAGTCAATGACCGGCCACAGTGGCGCTACAGCTATGACCTCAACGGGAACATCAACTTGCTCAGTCATGGCAATAGCGCCCGGCTTACACCGCTCCGATATGATATGCGGGACCGCATCACCAGGCTCGGAGAGATACAGTACAAAATGGATGAGGATGGCTTCCTGCGTCTCAGGGGCAATGACGTGTTTGAGTATAACTCTAACGGACTCCTCACTAAGGCCTACAACAAAGTGTCTGGGAAGAGTGTGCATTACCGGTATGATGGTCTAGGCCGGAGGGTGGTCAGTCGGTCCAATGTAGGAGAGTACCTACAGTTTTTTTATGCAGACCTCAGTAAACCGACTAGGGTCACCCACATATACAACCACACCAGCTCGGAAATTGCATCGCTGTATTATGACCTGCAAGGTCATCTTATAGCCATGGAGCTAAGCAGTGGTGAGGAATACTATGTTGCCTGTGACAATTTGGGAACTCCCTTGGCCGTGTTTAGCAGTCGCGGGCAAATCGTGAAAGAGATCTTGTACACTCCTTATGGAGACATATACCAAGACTCCAACCCTAGCTTCAAGCTGATAGTTGGGTTCCATGGCGGCCTTTACGATCCTCTCACGAAACTGGTTCACCTTGGTCGAAGGGACTACGACGTAGTGGCAGGCCGCTGGACCACTCCCAACTACGACTTGTGGGCTGAGCTGAGTACTAACCCAAAACCTTTCAATCTGTATTCCTTTAAAAATAACTGTCCAGTTGGACATCTGCAGGAAGTCACTCAGTTCACACAAGGTGAGGCACAGATATAGTCATCATGCAACTGCTTTCTTTCAGATCTGTAGCATTCATTTTAGCTACACTCTAAAATGTCAAATAAACAGTCGATGTGCTGAGATATTCTAGTGTGAAGACCAGACTGTAGGGTATGCTCAACCTTAGAGCCAGAAATTAGCACAAGAACATGTGTTCCTCCACTAATAATTTTGAACACTTTGCACTAATGACAAGCTGATCAGTTAGGTGTAGGAATATAAACATATGCTGTTTATATGTCAGCACAGAGGTCCCTATGCTAAACTGCAGTCTAGTTTGTCAACTGGATGGTTTGCTTTTTTGTTACCCTGTTAATCTAGCTTTCTGTTATCACCTGCAGACATCGGCAGCTGGTTACAGTTATTTGGTTTTCAACTTCACAATGTGGTTCCTGGGTTTCCCAAGCCAGATGTAGACAGTACGGAACAAACTTATGAGCTTAAGAAGACCCAAACCAAAACACAGGACTGGGACCCCAGCAAGGTGAATGCAGTCAGACTTCATGCTACATTGGCCATTCTGATGGTAGTCATGTGTAAGCGTGTTATTCATTCATTGATTTATTTTGGAAGGTGGTCTTGGGTATACAATGTGAGCTCCAGAAGCATCTGAGGACCTTCATCTCGTTGGAGCGGCTGCCCATGACCCAGGTCAGCAGCTCCGTGGGCCAAGAAACCGGACGGATGCCGAGCTTCTCGGCAATATCCTCCATCTTCGGGAAGGGTATCAAGTTTGCCATTGTGGACGACGTTGTCTCTGCCACCATCATCGGGGTGGCCAAGGAAGACAGCAGGCGCATTGCCGCCATCCTCAACAACGCCTTCTACCTGAGCGGTTTGCATTTTACCATCGAGGGCCGGGACACACATTATTTCGTCAAGCTAGGCCCTCTGGAGGAAGACCTGGTGACGATCAGCAACAGTGGCGGCGGCCGCATCCTGGAGAACGGCGTCAATGTCACCGTGTCCCAGATGACCTCGGTGGTGAGCGGGAGGACTAGGCGCTTTGCCGACATCCAGCTGCAACACGGCGCTCTGTGCTTCAACATCCGCTATGGTGCCACAAGGGAGGAGGAGAAGGCCCACGTGCTGGAGCAGGCTCGACAGAGGGCCGTGGAGCGGGCGTGGGCTCAGGAGCAGAGGAGGGTTCAGGAGGGCGAGGAGGGCACCAGGGTGTGGACCGATGCAGAGAAACAGCAGCTGCTAACCACAGGGAAGGTGCTGGGCTATGACGGTTACTTCGTCCTGTCTGTGGAGCAGTACCTCGAACTTTCTGACAGTGCCAACAACATTCACTTTATGAGACAGAGTGAAATAGGAAGGAGGTAACAGTGGTAGCACCCTACCCGTTTTTCCTTCACCAAAGACTGCCTGTTTTTAGACATTTAATGATTTGTTCTACTGTTTTTCTAGCAAGAAAACTGTATATATACCATACAAAAGGAAAACTGGAGAAATCAAATTATCCTACTGCCTTTAATTGTGACAAATGATGGTATTTTATTAATGTTCCTTTATAACTGTGGCACACGCTTTTCAGCTTATGATTTTGTTACACAAAAAGACGTTTCCTTGGTTTTTTTAGGAGTGGCTTGGCGTTTTGTTGGGTTGACTTTTTCCTCCAGTCTATAGTATTCTCTTGTTCTCCTATTTGATTAAACATATTGGAAAAAGTAACATGGACAGCAAATATTAATCTCAATATTTCTTTTATATCAGTATAAAAAAGTGGCTCCTAAGCTTACAGTTGGGTTTATATACAGCACCAAGAAAAAGAAACATCTTTTTGGTATGTGAGAAAAGCTTTGTTATTTTCCCTCTTCTTTGAAGATATTATCTTTAAAAAAGTCCAAAAGTAACTTGAACATATACATATTGTTTTTCCTTCAGTATGTTTCAAAATCATTTGAGTATATATATTTACTCATGAGAAGTTGTAAATAGTAAGTGCTTTAAGAACAAGCATTACAATGGTTTGACCCATTAAGTGTTTAAAAGAAAAAGAAACTAGACGAGTTACACTTTTGCAGTTAAGCAGCGCTATGAAAATTATTCAACCTGAAGATTTACTTTTCTACAAATGATTTATCGTATGACAGAGTAGATTAAAATTAAAGTCTGTGCATTATATGGATATAATGCATTATTTCGAAGCAGCTTGTGCCTTTTGTTTTGAGGATATATACATCTGAAATGCGGAATAGAAAAAACAAACAAAAATGTATCTGGTAAAGAGCGGTTGACAACAAGACCAGAATAGTCTTGGCCACAGTGCAACTTTTCAGAATCTGTTGACAATAACAGAAAACAGCGTAGACCGTGTGCGTTTTACTCACATATAAGAGTTCATATGTTCAAGTGTTCATGTTATAGTGGGACAAAGTTCCTTTCCGGGATGTGTTGCACAGTGCTATATTTGTTAGTCATCTCAGTCTTCATGGAACGGCTCGGTGATCGTGTGCACCTGTACGTCTCTTATACTTTGAAACCAGTCGTTTTGAAATGATGCGGCGTTTAAAAGATGGCTCTGTGTTTATTACCACGTTGGGGCAATGTTTTTATTTTTCATGTGCGGTGACCCTTATTTCCCATTGATCAGAGGTGAATAAAACTCATAAAAAAGATGCAAAGTGAATTAAAGAACATTCCTTTTTTCAGTCTCGAACTCCCCCACTCTGCCTCGTCTTCAGACATGGAGTGGAGGTCTGTACAGGTCACAGTGTGACTCCAAGCACAGCACAGCGTGCAAACCGCTGTGCTTCCCAGTGGTTCAGAGCATTTGATTGCTTGTGCAAAGATACATGACATATGGACAGCGTCTACCAATTTGCAACGATCAATTAGTGTTGCCCTCCAGCATCTTCACTCTCAGTTCCTCAGAGAAGGGTCTCCAGTTTGTCGCAGGTCAATGGATATTTTTTTACTGCTTTACTTTTTGTTGGCTTATATTTGTAATCATTTTCCTCTAACAGTATTATACGACTTGGGAAATGAAGAAAAAGTATTGTTTTGGTCTGATTACACCATTGTCTATTTATTGCCCTAGAGGTGGAATGTTCAGGTCCAGAAAGTAAAAATCCAGACCAAGATTTTGTTTTGACCAACCAGTTGAATATGAATAGTCACAGTCAGAGAGTACTCAATTGGTTGGTTGAAACAAAATCTTGGTCTATCCACTATCCACCCCTGCATTGCCTTATGAAAACCTGGCACACAGCATCAGCTCCTGCAATACACTGACCCAACTGCCATCATCATTTCCAGATATTTCTGAAAAATTATTCCTCTGAAATTGTTCTGACAGACAGGCCAGGGAGAATGACACAAATCACACAGGACATGTGTGACAGTTCATTTTCGTGTATTGATTGGCAACTCACTGGTGGTTTTCTGTTCTGTATGATTATATATATATATCATATGAGTGAAAGGTCTAGTGTATTTTCAGCAATTTCATATATAGTACTATAGTCATTTCACTCTGTGTGTGTGTCTGTGTGTCTGTGTGTGTATAAATATATATATATCATTACTGAAAATACACCAGAACTTCCAATATAGATTACTGGAAGCTTCATGTTGAGAAACAAGGAATAAGAAGAATTTGTAATAAAAAAAATGCCATTTTATGGTCTGTTCTGTTGCTCTGGTTTGATCTTCAGTAACAGTAGCATTTAATTCACTGTGTTAAGTTCAACACACTCATTTCCAGTTGGATTGAAATATATCTTTTTATTGTGATTAACTCCTGAGTTTTGCAGCATTTTAAAAAGGAAAAGAAAAATCCACAGTTCAGCTTAAACAGCATTTAAGTTTTATGGAATATACTCAGTGGCCAGTTTATTAGGAAGACCTGCTTGGTATGCTGCCAATCATGTGGCTGTAAACGAAAGCACATATGGCACACAGACAGAGTCAGGAGGGTCCGTTACTGTCTTGCTGGGCATCACATTATTATATTATTATCTAAGTGATTTTGAATGTGGTGTGATATTGGGTGGTAGATACGCTCGTCCTAGAATCTCAGAAACAGTCACACTCCTGGGTTTTTTTTGCACTACACTGTCTAAAGTTGGCGATGCGATAAAAAAAAAATCACCTGGTTAATGGGAGAGGCCAGAGCAGGAGCTAACAAGAATAGGAGTGACACAAGTGAAAAACTAGCAGCTCAGTATATCCTTATATCAGGCATTTCGTAACGGACAACTCATCCATCCTTGCATTCGTTCTGGAGACAAAAGTGGATATTACCCAGCACTGGGTATACTTAACACAATGTCCACTGAGAGTAATTCTTAAATACACATCTGAAATTACAATAAACATTAGAGCCAAAACAGCTTCACGTTCACAGTTTATTATTATTATTATTATTGTTGTTGTTGTTATTATCATTGTTATTATTATTACAATTATTATTATTATTATTATTATTATTAGATAACATTAAGTATTTACTATTAAAAAATTCTGGTCAGACTTTTCATTAACAGACCATAGCATTTATTTCAGTGATTTTGTCCTGTCGTAAAAGTGGTCATAAGTGTGATTAATTGCTATGAGTTCTACAATTTCTTCTATTTCATGAGGAAAAACTAAAATCCACAATTTACAGCAAATGGATACCTTCTGCTTCAGTATTCAGTTATGAAATACATAATTCATATACTGTGAGTTTTGAATTAATAAATATTAAAGAAGACGTGGGATGTTCTGATGACTGTGTGTTACGATGAAACTCGCCTCTTAACCTTGCTAAGGTACGAGGGAAGTCATTGCGTCTGGCCCATGAGAGCTTTGTAGACTGACGTAATGCAGAATGGCGACCCTGAAATAGCTTGACTGACTGCATTTCCCAATCTAGTCTTCAGTCAAGAGGCAAGTATCTCCTTCAGAGCAAATAGTTGTAAATACTTTTAAAGACAAATATTTGAGTGCGGGACCTTCAATAAGAAGAAGCTCTTTTAAATTCCGACAAAAATAAACATGCAAATCCAGCAGAGTGGGGCCTCAGTTCTTTGCTTTATTTTCTCCCATTGTAATGAAATAAAAGTAACTGTCGCACTTTGGTTAGCTACAATTACAAGGAAAAAAAGGGGATTATTATGTTATAAGAGATGTGTATGACACAGCTGAAAATGTTTAGAAACCAGCAGGGGAAATTATTTCAGGAAAAAAGAAAAACATGTAAACGATCGTTTAAGCTTTTTTAACCTTATGTTATATAATGTGCAAACGATACTCCAAGCTAGACCATTAACATTTAATGAAGTTAAGTATCCAAATTACATGCTGGAAAACAGAGACCTTGTTTTTGTCCAATTTACCACCTGGAAATGTACTGATGATGTCACCACACTGAGATTTACTCATTTAGCTCATGCTTTTTTTCCTAAAGCAACATACTAGTAGATGGAAGATTACAATTTATGTGCACGACCTGGGATTTGAACCCACAACTTGCGGGTTAGAAATACAATGCTCTACTTAAGGTACGAGAGTAACATTTTGTGGTTATAATATTAACACGCAGTCTAGTATTCTCATAAGTACCATCTACTCGCATCATAACAGAGATTTTTCCGAATGCTGGGGAAGTCAGATATGGAGATAACTATTAGATCAATGATACAGCTTCACTAAACCCACGTGTGAAAAACTTTCCCGTAACAAGTACTGTACAGGCAGTCCAGGGTTAAGAATGTCTGACTTATGGTCAACTTGTACTTACGAACAAACTGCCATAAAGTCTATCATATTAAATGTTCGGGTTAAATACAATTTTAGCTAAAGGTTCCTGTATTCTGCTGTTTACCCTGTCTATCCGCAGCTTGACAATGTTACATTTCACAGTTGAATCCCCCAGTCCCTGGACCTGCATAGGGCTAATGAAAGACAAACAACATTTTCAAAAATCTGACACCACTTATTCATAATAGGCTTGACTGAAGAAAAAAACTTTATTGACCTATTACAGGAATAATGCAAACAGAAATTCCGCAGAAGAAATTTATACGTTTATGAAATTATTTCAGATGAAAAACAGAAGACAAATTATTCTACCTTAAATGTGACAAAAAAACTAGAATGGTTTCTGTTTCGATGTCACACATCAACATGGGACAAAAAGCTTCTTCAAATAGTTTCCGTCTTTTGAAGTTTAGTCATACTGGCAAAATGTTTAATTTCTACAATGTAGTTTCAGCTCCGAACAAGTCACACTGTTAGCAGAAATACTAGTAGGGTTTATAATGATTCTCAACGAAAGGAATAAAAATATTTGTTGTCCAAAATAAGTCCTGTCATTTATCACTGACATCTATTAACAATTCATCCCATCCATCCATCCATTATCATGACCGTTTAATCCCCACTGGGGTCGCGGGGGGGCCGGAGCCTATCCTGGGAGCAACGGGCGCAGGCGGGAACCAACCCTGGGCGGGCGCTAACGCACCATGCACACAGCCACACTCACATTCACACAAGTACAGGGCCAATTTAGACACGCCAATCAGCCTATCCTGCAGGCTTTTGGACTATGGGAGGAAACCGGAGCCCCCGGCGAAAAATCTATTAACAATTCAGTCCAATAAAAATGAACCAAAAGCAAAAAACTTTGCCTGTTGTCACAATACATTTCAGTTAGCCATGAATGTATACCTGATCTATTTGTATTGATTAGTCGCTAAATATCTAAACGCCTTTCATAGCATTCTTCAAAATCACTGCATAATTCACATGAATAGATGGGTATCCATTTCAATTAAAGGTTAACATTAAATCAAAATTATTCTGAGATCTAAATAAGGCCTATCCCTCTAACTCTTTATGCATAAATATTTACGAAATACTATAAATTGTCTTGTATGTGTACATATGTGTATGCAAGCGTTCCTCAACCCTGCCTCCTGTCAATGCAATACCCCACACAGTCAGGCATGGTTTACTCATGATTTGCATATCCCCAAAATAAAATCAGATACACTGTCAGATAAAGGGTGCAGCCCTGGTGCAGTTTGGCAAAACAACATTAATATACCCCCAATGGTACAAAATGTTCCTCAGAGTCCACTTCTGTACATTAAAAGGAACATTTACCTACAGCTAGGGTACAACTGGCAGACCCTTGAGGGTATACCAGCAGTGAAAAGTATTTGTTTCCTGAAAGGTACACATTAGTACTTTTTTCTGACAGTATATAGTTTGATAAAACTTGGGCATCCATTTTATAAGTGTAGAATATTTTTTTTCAACAGTGATTTGATAAGCACTGTATTGGATAAGCAGTTTGGGCAGAAGGATATTTAGGACTTTTTTTTTAATTTATGACAGAGATATTATACAGATTCACAATCTAGGCATTTCAGATATCATCCATGTGTGTATCAAAAGACAGTACTTGCACAAACTGTATATTGCATACACAGCAGGGTGAGTGGTATCTTTGTTTGTTATTTTGCAGTGCCCTCACAAACACATTCCAAGCTTTCTTTACAGGACACGGCATCTGGTTATTTCGCTGGGACTGGATAAAGCAGAGGTATGACGATGCCTTTGTCCGGCTCGCGGAAATGTGCTATCAGGTTCTTGACGTTCCGAAAGACTCGTTCTTGGACACCCGGAGCTGTCTATAACACAAATGGGAGCCAGTTGAAAGTCCCATTTCATTTGTGCACTAAACTGATGCTGACAGTCAATGCGGCTTCTTGCTGCGCACATCTTTCGCACCAGAGCTCTAGCATGCAACGGTCTATGCGAGGCAAAATTCACACCCGAGGTGGGCTTCACAGGCTCATCAGTGGCAGTTGCATCAGAATTTTCTGGCTTTACATCCCCCCCCAGTCACATACAGAATCAAACATAAACAAAAGAGAGTCTTCAGTGTTTAATGTCTCACCTCTGCAACCCACAGGCTGTCGTTGGTCTGATATACTCTGTAGGTGTAGACAAAACCTTTGAACCTGTGACATATGCAATATGTTCAAGTTGATACATGTCAATTCTGCTGTTAAACAATTATATCGAAAAGGACAGATAAAGTAGGTAACTTAAGTAATCAGTGTTAAGTACTGATCCCATGGTCATTCATCATTAATCAATCATGACAGTTCATCTATTTCATGGGGAAACCATGATTTGTTCTTGAGTAGTAAATCAGTTAAGTAATTTTTGCCCCTTCAAGTGGTTTATTAATTATTAAGTAATGAGTTAACTGTTAACTAATATAGGGCCTGAATGGAATACGTGAAATGTCATGATTTAATAATGATGAACAAGCATTAGATCGGTATGTAACTAACACTTAGTTACTGGTTAATTGATGCATTAAGTAAGCGTGCACTACTACATTATTTATGTCCCCTCAAGAACACGTAAATATTTGGTATAGACTGCAACTTTTCTCATTAATACAGCTGAATACAGCTGAGTTCGTTCTGCATATTCTGTTCTATTTTATGTACAGTGCCAAGACAATGATATATATACAACAGTTCACATCATGTAAATGTACTCTAAATCTTTATGGTTAAGTCCAAGTTAATTGCAAATCATGCTCTTTGGGTGTTTCGATAAAATGTTTTATAAAACATATACAGTATGTGAAGCAATGAAATATTTATATAGAAAAGGGAACAGAAACTGTGGTTTCAGTATGTATGATTGTCGGCCTGTTTTTGTTGGTTTTCTATAAACTATTTTCGAGAGTTAATTGTAGTATTCAGTTAACTCCAAAATTCAGTAATTTTCAAAGCATAATGAAGCCAGAATGTATGCACTTCAGAATAAAAAACAAATAAACATTAGATTTTCATCAGAAATCCACCTTTGCTGTAACATTTGTGTATCAGGATTCTCTGTACACAAGATATACAATTCAAGATCATTGAACGGTCCTCTGCAAGCTCCACTGGGCAAAACCGAAGGGCCCACTTTACATTTCTGTACATGGATTCCCAAAGTCTAATTTACAGAAGATACTTACAAAACACATAGGCAGTAAGCCCCAAGCATGGACTCACTCTTACGTATCAAATAGCTGCCATCTTTCTTTGTAGCGCAGAGGATCTGCTCTCCCATCTCCTTGTTGATGGTGCCATGGTAGACAGACAGAGCCTCCATCGAGTTGCGTAACGTGGAAAGAAAACAAATGAAGGAGATGCCAAAGTATGTGTGCTGCTGCAGGCACTGTGCAGGAAATAAGACACCACGACAGGAAGTTGCATCACAGACTTCTACAATGGCGAAAAAGTGATATAAATGTCACACAGTGCCTTTGAAGGACTGTTCAAAATGCTTGTTAGTGAAGTCCATTAGGCTGCAGTTGCAGTCACTGATAGCTACTATAAACTGACCAGCATCTGGTTATAATGTCATGTTTAGTTGGACTAGAAAGGTGGAGTCAGATTGGAGAGTCCCGAGGCTTTAAGATTAGCTACAATACCATTCTCCTTGAGGCTTGTGTTATGCACATCAACAAGCCAGGTTAAACTCAAGTCAAGTGGCTTTATTGTCATATGTCCCATATACAAGTATATAATGGTGCAAAATAATACTCCTCAGGGCCACAGTGCAATATACAAACAGCAAGTGACAAAGAGAGGGTTTTCAAAGGACTTAAAGTGCAAAACACAGGACAGTTTGAAACATGTTGAGTATGACACAAACGGGGGCTAACACAAATTCATTTTCTGCGTCAAGCACCCAGCCAGTGTTGGATTTCCAACAAACAATCATAGAAGCATGCAGCAATAGTACTATTTTTGTTAACCCACCATGGTCCCGTTGACGATAACTAGTCGCTTATGGACAGGACTGCCAATTCTCACGCATGGGGCGTAACATGCACACTTTCAGACTCTCACACTCATGAAAGAAATCTTATGGCAAATCTATATTATTCCATTATAAACCTAAAATTAGTTACATCAAAAGCAGTGGTGCAGTTTTAAATCCATACAGACTATTTCCAAGGAAATAAAACTCTTCCATACATGTAAATGTGTGTGCAGACTTGTCTTGAATTGAAAATCTGACTCCAGCAAGTTGGCAAGCCTGCTTATGGAGTGAGTATTTACCTGAACATATCCAATCATGGGTCACACAAGGGGGATGGACAGACAGGAATGCAGAAAGATTTATTTTGTTGAATAAGCTCCATTTGTCAGGGTCGGTGCCTGTCCCATTTGTTTTGTCCCCGTTTGGCCAATTTATTTGGTTTCATTTTATCCTTAGTGTTTGGTATGGTTTATCACTGTCTTCGCTCTTTGTCCTTGTTTTTGGTTTACCCTACCCATGCCCAGATTAACTCTGTTCTGCTTGTACTTATGTTCCTAGTCTTTCCTAGTGTTAGCCCTCGATGTTTGGCAGTGTTTCCTAGTTTCTTGTTAGTTGCTTGTTAATTGTAATTTATTCGACTTTGTTTCTTGTTGTTCCATGCCTGTCCTGATTGATTGATTTGGTTATAGTCCACACCTGCCCCTTATTAGCCTTGTTGTCTTTATATATTTAAGAGTCTGCCCTCATTCTGTTCTTCAGTTAGTCATTTTGTTAGATGTATATTCTTAGAAATGTGTAGATATTGGAGCTGTGTTGATGTTACGTCAG
Organism: Mormyrops attenuatus; assembly: GCA_026777985.1. NCBI lineage: Eukaryota > Metazoa > Chordata > Actinopteri > Osteoglossiformes > Mormyridae > Mormyrops > Mormyrops attenuatus. The sequence continues at coordinate 222,033 of JAODKC010000002.1, read as the reverse complement.
CTTTAGTTGTTCCTTAGTTCTCCTCTCAGTTTTTGCTTGGTTTTCTAGTATTTTACTTTGGTAATTCTTGACCGCTTGTGGTCCCTTTATTTTGTACTTTATCCCTTTGTGTTTAGCTCTTGTTAATAAACCACTTCTTCTTGTAAGCCACTCAGTGGATTGTCACAGTTTTTGCACCTGCGCCATGTACCGCCCTAACACCCAGGTACTCTGTGGCACAGGAAATGCCCTGTGGTAAAGAGCGTCTCCCAGCTGCAGTCCTTTCTCAGTTGTTTCCTTGCGGGCTGAAACAGTGTGTATGCCCGTCTCTCTACAACATCATCATAACTGCGTTTTGTCTTCCACTTGGGGTAGCAGCTGTCTTGGTGCCAGCAGTTGCTTTCAGCTATCACTAGCTTTTAAATTGGGCCTAGTTTCTTAAATAAAAGGGACACACCCTACCCCGCCCCCCCCAATTTGTCCCTTCCATACACGGCGGCCTCAGTGCCACACTAAAAAGTCATCTGATACCACAACGACATGACATCCAGGAGATTTCTCAATCATCTCATCACTCTTCCCATTACTTTACCATTACTTGACAAGTGTGTCATATCACAAGTCATGAAAGGAAACGCCACACCCCCAAACACAGCCACATGACATCAAGAAGCTGGTGACATCCTGCCGTGTCTGGGTGTATATATGAAATGGAGCCGTTTTTCAACTTTTATAGTAAAAAAGGGATTGAAACAACCTTTGGTTTTAATGTTAAATCAACAGCAAAAAATCTGTGATTGATTTTCTTAAATGTCACTTGCTTATCCTCTAAGCAACTGTTGAAATTTCAGCAAGGAAGAACTTAGCAGGAGTGAACACCAATGAGAAAGAGGAAAGTGTGTTGCTATATCACTTATTTGTAGTATTAATGACAGTTATGGAAAACTCAAAGCTATCATAAATCCAGACCTTATAGTCAATGATGTAGGGAAGTGTGCTATGTAAAAAATGCAATAAATTTAATTGAACTGATTTCAAATCGGGGTGGCTCAGTGGGGGGGCACTATAGCTTCAGATCTCCAGGGTTGGTGTTTTGAGTCCTGCCTCTACTTGGAGTTTGTGGAATTTGCATGCTCACATGTTTCCTCTGGTACTCCAAAAACATACAACTACTTGCAACTTACCTCTGCAACCGACTGGCATCTTGTCTAGGGCGTATGCCAGCTTACTGCCCAGTGCTGCCTAGGACAGACTCTGGCCTCCATCCCCATGACCCTGATGACCATTAAGGGATTTGAAAATGGGTGAATGAATGATTTTGAATTGGACCTAGTTAGGCCAGCAAACACTCTAGTCAAGGATAGTGCAATACTTCTTATCAGTGTTGAAGATGTGAATCCCTGCCAAACCATGGCACAAACACCACCATGTTCGGGCTACTGGGATGAGATTCTTATGGTGGCATACAGGGTCTGTGTTTCTCCATACAGATCTTGACTTGTGACAGTTGCACATTTGAGTCTATTGAGCACTGCACTAGGACCATCACTTTTTGGCAAGGCTGTAACGCTCTGTGCTTCTCAGGCAAAGCTGCCATTTCCCATTTCTTCCTGGCAGGGTGATCTTGAAAAAATAGGCTCAAAGATACAAATTGTTGTAGCTATTTGTGACTATTTAGCAATCTTTCACCTTGCTTTTGTATTTTGCAGGCCCACCTACTTCTGGGAAAATCTAGTGTCATCCTAAATATTTCCATTTGAACAGCTGAGCTTTATAAATGGCTTTGTATTCCTTTCAGAATATTAACTGGAAGTATTAGCATCAGTCCCACCCCTAGACATTTTCTGGAGTTCCTCCACAAGCCCCTGACAACTTATCCACAGCAGTTAAGGCTGATCACCTTTCTTTTCACTTGGGCTTGAAAAAGTGTCCCTAATTAAATACTTTTGTTTAAAATCAGTTCTTCATATCTGAAAATTTTATTACCAAGCACAACAAATAAAGCATCACAAAAAATATGTGACCGAAAGTGCAACATAGCGGAGACAAATATATTTAAAACACTACCGAGTTTAAGCAATCTCTGTCTCCCTCTGGTGATTTTAAAAGGTTAATGCAAAAAAAAAAAAAAAAGAAAACAAGGTGCGACGTTAGCTACGGAAATAAGGTCATTACCTGGTTACGATCAATGAAAATGCGCCTCGTCCTTACAGAACGACAAAATAGGCTTCAGAGTAGATTAGCATTTTTTTGGAAAAATCCCTTTTTTTTAGTTTACCAGTACCTGCATTCAGAATAAATAAAAATATTAAAACATTACTAAATACTTATACAAAAATATTCCTTCATAATAACTCCCTGTTGCAATAAAATATAATTCCTGGGGTGATGCTCCAGGGATAAAATAAACATCTGCCCACAAGATGGCAGTGTGGAACATGTGGCATTGCTTGAGAGATAGATAGATAGATAGATAGATAAATAGATAGATAGATAGATAGACATTAAATGTGCATGAGACAGCCATGCAAAGTCTGACAGATCTCAGTGTGTTGAGATGAAATGCAGTAAAAAATTAATGCAGCTTAAATTAAGTAGTGATTTCCAGCCGTGCACAGAATCACAAAACTGAGAGCTTTACAGTACAGCAAAGAGAAATCTACTGACTCAGGGTTTCGGTGCTAAACCGTCTCTCTTCAGGGCAAGAGAGTACCATCTGATCATTGCCCTGCTTGCCATTCCACATAGTTTTAATTATGTCAGGATGCCACTACTGCCAAGCAGATGGGGTTCAAAATACATAATCAGAATAGATCACTGCTAATATATTCAGCAATGCATTCGGCGGTAGTTTTACATTTTAGTGGTTTAAAAAGCTTGACAGCTTACACTGCAACATTTATATGCACTTTTTATACTAGGTTAAGAACAGCTAGAAGACTTTTTTCATCCCACACAAAAATGGGCTCCCCATCAGACATCTGGATCTGAATAGGAACTAGTCATCTGAAAATACCCCATCTGATGATGTCATTTCTAAGAACAAAAGAGAGAACATTATTAACAAGAACATGATCATGGTTCCCTGCTTTGTTTCACAATTACTTGTTCTTTTGTCTAGCAAACAGTTATATAGCAGGGTTATACCGTGTGCTTAATGGATGCATTTAAAAACTTCAGTGCTACTTGTATGACCATGTGACCTCCTTAGAAAAGGCAGTTCTTACCATGAAGGAACCCCTTCTATAAAAGAGTAAAGATCTGAAGATAACTGTACATTGAGATTAAAATTAATATTGAAAAAAATATATTATTCTTATGGAATATCTGTAGTAGAAGTGTAGTAATAAGACTTAGGATTGACAAACACAAGCTCAGAGTAATCATTCTTTATTTAGGTGTAAGACAAAACATTTACCCCATCTTAAGCAGAGGTAGACTTAAAGGCTTGATTTAATTGCAATACCGTTGAAGTGGTTTTGGAGGCAAAAGTGGGTCCTACTTGGCTTTATTTAGGTGAACCTCATAAAGCAGCATATATTATCCAGAAATGTCATGCCTCCTACTATACCAGTGAAATTTAACAGCATGCTGGTCTCAGTGATATATTTTAAGTACAAGATATCATTATTACGAACCACTCCTTCAGAATAACATTAATTTATTAAGTTATGAGAAGACAATGTGAATAATACTTTTGGGCAAAAATATATATTGTCAGAATAAGACGCGTGTCATTTATCTGTATAATAAACAATCTGATAGTAAAAAAAAAAAAAGGACAACGTAGTGGGGGAAAGCACATAGAGCTACACTTCCTTTTTGAATGCTCAACACTCCGGACCTGCACTGAAGTAGAAAACTGAAAGTTTAATTTTCGTTCATGAAAGTGATCATTCATGAAAAGCCCCCTGAGCTTCCTGTTAGTACTAATCCCCATAGAGGAGGCCGTGGGGTTTTGACATCTGCTGCGGTACCCACTGAAGGTTTCGTTTTTATGGGAACCGTGACCGTGCTGTTTTCGCAGGTGGGGGTGCTTCGATCACGTGACTCCGCGCGCGGAGTTTACGATTCAAAAGTGGCTGGACAAGTTGAAGTACTAAATAAAGGGAGCCCGGTAAACATTCAGGTTTATCATTTGTACGCCGAAAACTGTTGAAGAATATAAAACAAGACAAAAAAATACTTTTTGTGTATGCGACCATTATCATTTCGTAGTGAGCTGGATCTGGTGATAAATGAAATAGAATTGCGAAGTGCTAGTAAATAAACGTTACACTATTTTGTCTGCATATTTTAAACATACACCTCGTGTTGAAAAGTGGATTTAATCGAGAAACGCCTTTTGTTAAGCCGTGAGAAGTGAAAGAAACACGATAAACACTTCATCGTATTAGTTAAAAATAATAACAGAAACCGCTAATCAAGAGGTCCCTTTGTTTCTAAATGTATTCACAGCTGTGTCTGTATCAGTTAAAAACGTAACAAAAAAGTGCAATTTGCATTATAAAATTATTATAAAAAATAAGGGCAAGCTTTGTGAGTGACGTAAAAAATCCGAAACAAATAAAATATCTTAATAGTCCTGGATATGGAGTCCACAGCAGCAGGCTCACGTATTTAAATCATTACTGTGCACGTGGGAGCGTGGTTGCCTTGCACTCTTGTGTTAAAACCCTTGGCCTGTATGTCCACTTGAAGAATAAAGGCAGGTGTTTTTGAAACCTTTTAGACCTCTGATTCTAAAAAGGGTGGGAAGACAGCAGGGCAGTAGGTTCTGAAGTGGGTTTAACCTGAAGACTGTGTTGGACTGCTGGGTAAGGCCCTGTTCACGTGACCTCAAACGCTGCACTGAACCCAGAGTGAAAAATGCCCAGCTTGTCAGCCGCTTTGGATAACGGCAAGGGCTAGACAGTAGAGAGCAAAGAGCTGCTTAGCCTGAAGATTCAGCAGGAGAGGCCGCACTCTAGCTATCCGGTCCCTGACTGGCATCCTAAGATTCTCTAGAGGGCACTGTGCTGCTCCACAATTTCTAGAGGACCAAGGTCCTTAAGGTCACTCAGTTTCCTGGAGAAGGAGCTGAGCCTGGTGCTGATGGACCCTCTCTTCTGGGATAGGCTGGACATCCGAGCCTGGTACAGATCGCTGAGCTGCTGCCGGAAATGGTTCCCCACAAAGCAGTAGAGGAAGGGGTTGATGGCACTGTTAGAGAAACCGATGCACAGGGCAAAGGGAAGAAGAATGCTGACCACCTGCCGTATGCTGCAGACTCTCAGCACATTGAGGTCAGCCAGAGCTTCCAGGAAGGTGAGCATGTGGAAGGGGAACCAGCAGACGAAGAAAGCCAGAACCACCGCCACCACCATCCTGAGGACGCGGTCCAGGTTGTCGGAGCTTTTAGTCAGGCCCTTGCCTGCCAGCAGGTGATGGCCGATGCTGCAGTAGCAGCTGGCGATGACAGAGAAAGGTAGCACGAAGCCTAGGATGTTCTTCATCAGCGCCATCCAGGGGAACCACTTTACCGTGGGGTACCTGATCACACAAGCCGTGACGCCCACCTCCTCCAAGTAGTAGATCTTCCTAAACATCATGGCGGGCACAGCAGTCAGGCAGGCCACAGTCCACACCAGGCAGCTGACAGCTCTCGCCCGGCACGGGCTGCGGCAGCACTGGGACCGGAAGGGGTGGACGATGGCAAGGTAGCGGTCCACACTCATACATGTGATGAAGAAGATACTGGCATACAGGTTGAGCGTCACCAGGGTCCCGCAAAGCTTGCACATAAACGTCCCAAAGATCCAGTCATAGTCAAAGAAGTAGTAGACAGCCCAGAAGGGGAGGCTGAGGACACAGAGCAGATCAGACAACGCCAGGCTGAGCATATAAGTGTTAGCCACTGTCTTGCGGCTGCCCTTCTGACACAGCACAAATACGACCAGGCCATTGCCCATGGATCCCAGTATGAAAACGATGCTGTAGATAGTGGGGATTAGCTTATTCTGATGCTGGGGGGGCAAAATGGTGTCACATGAGGCATTGGTCACATTGTCGACTGAAGTCAAATTGATAACCAAGAAGCCAGTAGGAGAAATGGTAGCCATCATGTAACTGCGTCTGCCCTGGAGCCGAGCAGCCGATGGGATTCTTCACCAAATTGTGTTTCTCTGTGGAGGAAAAGGAGGGCAGTTAATTAACTAATTGTCATTCCCATCATTACTGTCCCTTGCCTCACAATGCTACCACCTGACTCGTCAGTTAAAGCAAAACTGAAAGCTGGTCATTCGATGCTTTAAGTCAAATTCCGTTTAAAGAGTCAGATGCACGTAACATCCGTCTCTAACTCATCAGTGCCAAGAAACCTTGAAAAGGCCACACCCCAACATGGTAAACAGGCTCCAATTATTAAAAAAAACATGCTCCCTTGACGTTTTCCCATGGAGGGGTTCCTAGCTTGCGTTTCTTTTTTTTCCCTTCTGAAACAATGATATAACCCACCGCTCCCCCACACATAATTAAGATTACCCCTGCGGGTACGGCTACATCCCTTCTGCACATTTCAGTTTAATGATTCCCTGCGTTCGTATGAGAAACTCTGCATCTGGTTGCGGTTTATTGGAGGAGGACGTGAGTGGAAGCTTATGGTTGGCTGGTGAGGTGCAGGAGAGGTTCTGCATTTCCTGCACTGAGGCGGGGGGGAGGGGGGCGCATAAGGAAAAGCCTGCAGGGAGATAGGCATTTTGCATTTTTTATTTTTTCAATGCTTAGAGCTTCATGACCAGGGATAATTAACTAGTCTGTGCACAAACATGTTCATAGCAAAATGTTTTAATTGATTAAAAATAAAAAACCTGGGTTATGTGATTAAATGGCATGGGCCATGGAAAAAAAATGCATTTTGAAGAAAATTCAAAATTCCCCATGGTTATGACCTATGGTCAAGACACTTTTTTGCGGACTTTTGAATCTACATTACCAGTCAAAAGTTTTTGCACACCACAGGTTTTTGGTGTGCAATCTTGATGAGCATTGGAAAGTGGAGTGAACAAATATAAATGAAAATATAAGTCAAATAAAAAGTTTCCTTTATAACATGGAAAGAGAATATAACAGTGCATTAGCTGGTTGGCTGGTGATGACATAATCAAATTTTACCCTGTCCTTTAACTTTAAATGCACCATAGTTAACAGTATCCTTCCATGAAACAGCAGCATTTAACATCCCTTGTAGAAAGAATGCCTCAAATTTTCTCTGCTGTTATAACTGCTGGAAGAAGTTACTTTAAAGCAGGGCTGTCAAACTCCAGTCCTGGAGGGCCGAAGCCCTGCACAGTTTTTGGTTTACCTTCATTTAACACACCGGATTCAACTCCTTGTGAAAATTACCACAGAGCTCATAAGCTAAATCATTTGTGGTAGAAAAGGAAAGAACTAAGCTACAGAGGCCTCCGGCCCCCCAGGAGTAGAGTTTGACACCGCTGCTATAAAGATGCTAATAAAGGTACTAAAATGGTGAACATACTGTATATTTATTTGCTAGCAAAGAATATTGAGTGTATTTTTAGTAAATATTAAGCGAGTAACATGCAAATGTAGAGAATCTCAGTGTTAACTTTTGACTGGTAGTGTATCTGTTGCTAAAGTTTTGCGACGGCCCTGGCAACTTCAAGATGGAAACTTGATGAATGCAAACAACAGGTTTTACTGCTCCCTTATGGCGTTGTTCCAGATGATGTGCTTTCACAATTAGCACATTCTTGGCTGTGGTGCTTATTATGGTTGAAGTGAAGGACCCCGTGACGAATCGCTGCATACAGACATCGACTGAGAGTCTGCAGTATGAGTCTGCATTCTGCTTGCATCTGTTAGACTGAGAGCGCTGAAAGAACACGATAGTGTTGCAGAAACCACAGTCAAACCATCCCTAAAGTCAAATGTCTATGGACCCACGTCAGCACTTTATGACACACTTTTTTACATCCAAATGCCCATAACAAGCCATTTTCATTATTGATGAAATTACTAAAAATTAAGCCTGTCTTTAAATTACAGAAAAGCTCTTTAAAAACATCTCATTTTAATTTGCGCACATACTGTGCCTAAATATCAAGAAAAACTCTACACCATCATCAATATATAAAAGCTGAAAAAGTCATTTAGATGAAAACATATGCATGGAATGAATCCCTTCACTGCGTTTTGAGCAGCAGTGATTAAAAAAATATATGTGATCATGAAATGCCACCTTACCTTTGATGGGAATCTCTATGCTTTCACTTAACACTGTAGTCCGTAGTTTGTTAACTGACTGGCTAAAGCAGAACTCAATGTTCTTGCTTATATTTCCTCAGTGGTCCATCGGGGATTCAGGCATATAAATCAACAGCTTGGACACATAGCAGCCTTATGGGTAAGAAACTCCCAACCCACCCCCTCCCCCCCCCCGTCTT
>JAODKC010000002.1:200859-213449 GCA_026777985.1 Mormyrops attenuatus | reverse complement strand
ACTTGACTTCATTTCAAGAAACCTTTACTTTCTACTATGATTTAGAGACCTTCTATCGCATCTGAATGACTAAACATCAAGATATCATTGGTTACTATGTTTACCTCTACCCCACCAACAGGGGGAGCATGACCCCATAGTGGCTGTCTGAATGGGAGGGGGACTGTGTCTACATGGCGGCATTGTCACACTAATAGTAGGCCGCAGGGAGCCAATGAGTAGCTGGCACGACACTCATTAGAAATCAAATTAATAATTAATGCCGCACCCACCACCCCAACCCCCCCATCCACATACAAATCTGTAGCACTCTCCGGATTATTTTCTTTGGGGAAGTGGGTCTCACTGTAAATAAGGTTGGAGACGCATCGTCTACGTCTACCCCCATCACCAGGGGGGGTCATGAAGCATGGTTAAAGTTGAATCCACCCACTCATGTTTGAAATGAGTCCTCAAGCAGAGCAAACACAAAGATCGCCCAGTGGATGCAATCTCTAGATGCCAGTTTGACATTTATTTATGCACGTATGTAACTTGAGGCAAAAATTCTGGCAATGAATAAACAGATAATAGATAGTCAGGATAAACGTTAACCACTCTTATTAGATAGCTATTATCAAAACAGGCAAAGCATTTCAAAACATGGTTATCAATTACAGTATTTCTCATGCAGTGTAATAAATTAATAAAAACAGAGACACTACATTTTCACTGTTTCCCCCAGAAAGGATCTACGTGGGTATGTCCCAGTGGTTTGCGCTTCTTAGTTTTGATTTTAAATCTCAAGAATGTGTTTTTGGACACCAAACAGCCGCAGTGTGGCGGACAGCCGAAAGCCATTACTAGCAAAAATCTGAACAGCAGAATTTGAACACTTGGCTTGTATAAATACCCGTATCTCTGCAATCAACAGACATGGTGATCATTTTAAAGCTATCATTTTCCTGTGTACCCTCTTTAACTGATTATTTTATTATTAGCCTAGTTTCATGCAGGAATGCGCTACCACTGTTCACGCATTGAGCATTAAAACGAACGCCGTTTCTCCATGGATTCCCCATAACTCCCACACGTGGACAAACTCCCCGCATACTACGCAAACAGCTTTTTGTTTTTCTTTCACCAATGGATAAATGAAAGGTCAGGCAAGGATGGTGTGAGTGAGGTGCACTGCAGAGGGGTCACTTAGCACTGGAATCTGCTTTAATTCGCAGACACATCCTTTAGGTTAGGGGCCCCCAACATTGGGGGTTGCCGGTGGATCGATTGCGCAACCATAAGGGTCATATTAAAAAATGGTGTGACCTGAAAATATATACTTTATTTTTGTACAAAGTAAACTCCCTAAACCGTCACTGTTCCATGGAACGGTGAAATTCCTAAGGGCGTAAAGGCACAGAGAGAACTGGGGGGGAGGGTTACACACTCCCAGCCTTTCTAAATTTATTAGCGGAAACAAATTAAAGAGAACTCAGCACCGAGCTGTCGAGCTGTTAATGAGCAGGCAGGCTGCGCGACAGCGTAACTGTGTCACAGCTCTGGGGCCACAGGGACCCCGCGCGGCTCACAGTGCTGCTGCCAGCGTGCGGGGAGACCAGGGCTGATTCTGGTGGGGTTACTGCTCTGCAGGCAGTGAACGGTTACAGAAACAAGCGGCTCTGCAGCATTTCTAGTATTAGGGAAGACAAAACCACCAGCTGATGTGTGAATGTTATCTGTAAATCATCATTTGTGCATCACATCATATTTTATGAAATGATCATCCAAAACAGAACTGTACGAAAGTCACTGCCAAAGTGTGTCAGCCTGTTCATTACAAAACCACACTGCAGCATTTTGCAGTTACCATGCAACACACCTTGTCTGACTAATCAATACACAATGATGAAAATGATCAAATACATTAAATGGCTGGGGTGCCAATTTTGCCGAGTTCAACGTGGCCCTGGGTCAACAAGGGAGGGGCTTGTGTTCCACATCTTCAACCAATCGCAGTCTTCATTGTATGACATCACAACATTGGTTTGAATTTTTTTTTGTTCATTTTCAAACTCAAGGCTCCTTGCTGTAGAACAGGAGGCGGTATGCGGCTCAGCAAGCTAAATGTCTGTCCCTGTGATTGGAAGATTGCCACTTCAAGTCTTGTTATTATTCTTCTTATTATTAGTATCATGAAGTAAAGACACATCCTAACATTGCTTCATCCATCCCGTGCAGGTAAGCATGTTTTGCATCTATGACATGTCCCTTAACAAAAAGCATACACAGTAAAATGGGTACTTTTTAAATCTGTGCACCTTGCCGCTTACCGGAAAACACTGGTTTTAATTAATGTGGTGATGTCACAGAATATTTGAGTAACATTATATACATGCACAGGCCAGGCATTCTTGCATTCAGATGGTGGTCACAAAGCACAGGGGCCAGGGCTTGGAGTCAAGAAGCTGCCTTCCGCATCAGATGCACCATCCAGATGATCCAGTCCTCCCAGTGTTCATCAACTACCCCAGCTCTGGAGACATGGGAAGGACCAGGCTCCCAAGGCCACGTGAAGAATGACGCAACATGCACGCACACACACACACACACACACACACACGTCTGCACTTTGCTGTTGATCGGTGAGGTATGTTTGTTTTTTCACAGGAGATCTTGCATGTTGATACAACATTCTGACTCCCTCATGCCTGTCGGCTCTGGGAAGATTTTAGCAGCAGTCCGGGGGGGGGGAGGTGTCGTGACCTGCAACAGGCAAGACGTGGCCCGGCACTGCCACCCAAATGCAGGAACGCCAGTGCCACAGGAGAACTTCGACAGAACTCACCCATTTTACTCATCTCAAGGAGGTCAGCAAGATCTCTCCCGGCCCCCCAGGGAACAACAGCAGAAGCATTTCTTAAACTTTACTTTGGCATGCAGTATGAGGAATGACTCGCTTCTCACTCCTCGGTGCAGACAGTGGGGGGGCGCTCTGGTGTTCACTTAAAGTTACACCCAGAAGCACCTATTGAAGCGAGGACAGGTTTCCTCGACCTCCAGCACTCCATGAACGTTGCTAAGCCAACCCTGTTCAATAAAAATGCCACATTATGATATCTAACATTGTCCTTTTGTGTTATAAAAGGGGACATGGTGGAGTGATGTACATCATGCAAACACAAACACACCACAGACCGAGATAAAAATGAGCCTTGATTGTAGTGTCCCCCTAAACCTGAGTGAATGCATTTGTGTTTTGCTCCTCCCCCAGTATGCCTAAATATGGTAAAGCAAGTAGACCTGTGATCAAACAGCTACTCTTCCTTGGGTGGACAGGGGTACCAGAGCCTGGGAAAGCATGTTCATCGGTGAGCAGCCAGAGAGGTACGGACACCAGGTCACATGGGACGGGGACAGCCGACCGATTCGGTCTCCACCTGCTTTGTGGTGAACATCAGAAGCAGACTCGGTCTGTGGGCTTCTAAGGAAATGTCATCAAGAATCTAAGGAGCCTGACAGAAGATAACAGAATTTTGAGGTTTGAACATCTCTTTATGAAAATAAATGTTTCAAGGTAGATTAAAGCAATCATACATAAAATGACAATTTGAAATAAAGATATACAATACAAGTGATCACCAGTTGGGAGTTTGGCTGGCTTTCTGAAGTGAGAGATATACACTTTTCCTTCATAACTGGGTTCAGAGTTTGCAGTAGGGATTATTTTGTCAAATAAATAAATAAGACTGGAGGGATGGAGAGAGAAAAAAACTCCTGAGAATCTGTCAGTGTGAATGGAAAAAGGGGGTTGGTGTGCGTGCCCAAGAGAGAAACAGGATACAGATATGGGGGAGAGTGAGCTGGGAGGGGGGGCTAAAACCGTGAGAGAGGCAACCACCCCCCCCCCCCTGAAATAATATGCTGTTTTCAGTGGTTTTACACAATGCGCTGTATTTAAGGGAGCCAAACGTACACATCAGTCTTCAAGGATCCATCTCTGCACACTCAAGCCTCTTGTGTATGAACAACATGATTCTCCATATCGCCAAACGGTCCAGGTCCTGCAATGGTTATAACTGCCATACCTTAGAGCGGGGAACTTAATCCCAAGAACTGGACAGACGCGGCGGCTGTATGGAAGAATGCGTGCATGGTGCAATGTGCTTTAAGGAAAATCCGTTGCAGGAGGTTTAGCGCCGAGCCAGCCGTGAGGCATCTGGCAGGAAACGTAGCTTGTTGCACAGAGGAGGGGCGTGTGCACCGTAAAAAGCGTGGTGTGTCACCAACAAAGGAGAACCGTACAGGGTGGGGGTGAACCTGACCCCACCACCCCAACCACAAGCCTCAATTCCCAGAGTAACCCCACTCAGTTGCGACGTCGCAGCTCTTCCGTTCTACAGTTTATCAAATGCTATAGATGTTTCCCGTGCCGTGTTCATGATTCATAACAATGGGGGGGGGGCTGTGTCTTTAAACCCCTAACCGCCATATGTATGTCATCATTCCTAGAACTGAGAGAGACAGGGTGTCCTCCCCCATGCCTATGATCACTGTAAATCACGTTTTTTTCCGCAATTGAATTTTAAGTTAGGTGAATTTTAAGTCGGTTCTCTTCTGGTACTTAACTGGGGGATAAACGATTTACGTGCCAAGCTCATTCGGGCACTCGTTTACACGCGACGCGGGGAGCTCCTTCAGTCAGAAAGGGATCCAAGTAAACTGTTATTCCATCCATTTAAGTTCAGTAATCACTTATGAGATCGATCCGGAGCCACACGGAGATAGATAGAGGCACACAAGGTTTTACACCACCCAGAAGTGGTCATAAATAGCGACGCAATTTGGTGACCTTGACTTTTTTAAGTGCCATATTAACATCATCATATGTAAAGCGTCGCAGTCTTCTGATGCAGCTTGACAATATGAGGTTAGGTAGTGGGCCGATACTTCAGGATGTACTCGCCTGTATTACAGCCAGTCCCTTTTTCTGACTGGAAGGCATAGATACGAAATAGGGATTGGAATTACTGATCGGCAACCAACCCCAACCCTTTTCGAGCATCAGGAAGGACACTTTTGTTCAGAAATCACTGCTGGCCGGAACACAGTTTTTATTTTATTACAATTTTATTTTTTAATAAAGGTGTTCATCAAAAAAACAAATAAACAGATCCCAGGGACCTGGCTACGGATCATTTGGTTCCCGCCACAAAAAAATGAGTATTAGTATGGGAAGTTCGGTAAAATTTACAGAACCGATTCTATCGACCATTTCATTTAAATGGATCGAAATTCGATTCCAAGAGTCACTTGGTAGTGGACACTACATGCTGCTGCACTTTGTTCAATTACTTTTATTGAAACTGCATTTTTATTAAAATCTTATTCTTATTTCAATTGTGGTCACCTCCGAGTCATGTGAATGTATATAGATCAGCTCCAGTTTAACTTAAATGAAAAACAGTCACGTAAATAGGTTTTAGCATTTAAATTATAAAGTCAGCTTCCGAGAACCTAGTAAAATGTCAAGTACCTATAATGTAAAACACTTTCGTTAATGGATAAAAACCAACACCAAAGCCACAACATCCATCCATTTATCAATCCATCCATCCATTTTCTGTAACCACTTGTCCTATTCGGGGTCGTGGGGGATCCGATCACAACATACAGAATACAACAAACGCTGTTCACAGAGGCTGCTGGGATTGGCACATTTGCTAACATGTTCTTAACTCTCATGCAGGTTATCAGCACAATCAGAACCAGTCTGTGAGTTTTTGGTGTGTTTAGTTTTGTCGAGAAACTGCTGGAAACAAACTTGCCAAAATGCAGAACCGGTCAGAGAGTAATAGGCTAAGAATTAACATAGAACTAAAAGCACGAGGGGTGCAACCTAAACGGAAATGAAAACGACAAACTCAAAAACAGAAGTTAAAACTCGGTGACATTGCCATAGTCAAGAGCAGAGGTGAAGATTTCAGGTCCAGAGATTACAAATTCAGACCAAGATTTCGTTCCAACCAACCAGTTGAGTATAAAAAGTTACATGCAGTCACAGAGTATTCAACTGGTTGGTTGAAAGAAAATCTTTGTACTCTCTGGACCTGAAATCTCCACCTCTAGTCAGGAGTTAGTCAGCCACAGCCCATGGGACCCGGCATGAACACAAGAGATTACGGTATGCGTTGGAGCACTGAAGGCGACATGACTACAGAGTCTTTGAAAAGCAAACATAAGTTAATTTAAAGAGGTCACTGTGTGTTTTTATATCTGTCAAATATTTTTAGTTTTTTAGAGTCTAAGACGTGTAGCTGTACAATGCATGGATTGTTTTACGTTTGAAAACTGGCTCGACCGATTCACTGAAAAGAACTGGTTCAAAAGAATCGGACATTATTATGCGGCATATCGAATTCATTCATGAATCAGACATCATTAAGCGGTATATTGAATTTTCACGGTATATCAATATACCTAGGCTATGTTAAAATTAGGACTTTATATAAAAGATTTTTAATACAAACCAATAGTATTCCTTCCTGGATGTAAACAATGCCAGAGCTTCAGTGGTGACATTGCACAGAATACCAGGATTCACTACTAAAATTACACCAGTTCACTTAGTGAGCATCTCACTGCATGGGCAATTGATGGAGGTGAAAGGCAAAGAATCAGTTACTTGTTTTATTTCATTCTGAAACATTGGCAAACAGCTCACATGTTAAAAATATCGCAATTTGCAATATTTGTCTTACTGTTGAAAAGTTTAATTAGTTATATTTAACTTGTATAACTTAAAATGAGCGTTTTCCCAGTTATTAAGCATACTTACAATGGTTGTCAGGCTTCTGCTTTTAGAGCCATTTACCAAATAAGTTTTTGATTTAAGTTTTTTGTTCGTATACATTCACCTGTTTGAAGAGTTATGTCATAGATTGATAAAAAAAAAAATGCTATATGTGTGTGTGTATCCAGGGTCGCCAACTTTGGTCAGCTGGATGGCGTGACATCCTGCACCCGCATTTACATGTAGGCCTACGTATCAGTTCTCCACCTTATAAATAGTTTGTAGTGTTTGCAAACTACCCATGCGCTTTCGATGTAGCTAATTTTAAGAATATAATAGAACAGTATTGATTTCTTGCATGAGTGTGAGGGTCTGAGTGTCATGCCAGATGCGTGAGAGCTAACGACCTTGGTATCGCTAGAAATGTTGAGATACTGTATGGTTTGTAGTGGTATGGTATATTGACACATTGCGCCAAAAAGCCCTTTGTAGTGTAAGACAGATCACTGATGTGGAGCCTTAATATGCTGGAGAAAAAGACGCAACTCCTATCTGGCAGCACGGCGAGTCCTAAAATTAATCCATACCAATCCATTTAAGGCTCGATCTGGATTTCTCAGGAAACTTTGAACAGTCTGTCAGGAGCTTGTAACTCGCTGGCAACCCTCGATTTTTTAATCATGCCTGGACCACTCTTCAGATGTGCTGCAGAAGTGAAAGAATGCAAAGATGCATTTGTCACCTCAGTGAGGTGGCACAGTCGTGCGATGTGTTTCCAGCAACTTCCTCATGCACGATTTGCCACACACATAAAGGAGACAAAAAAACTGTGCGTACCAAGAAGTGTCACAGAACAGCTATGGCATAACGAGGCGTCAAATAATAAAAAGAGATTCCTATCAGTCGCAGATGTTTTGCAAAACTACGCTAAATGAAATCGCAGGCAAGCAGCAAGGTTCAAATAACGAATCCAGGAAATAAATAGAATGGATCAAAGTGGTTTTGTACCAACTATGGCAGTTGCAAGAAAAACTAACACTCGAAACCAACGAACGGAAGGTTTTATGTAAAAAAAAACAAAGTTTGTCTAAAATTTCCTATCTTCTCAAATATCCTATTACTTTCAGCTTCGGCTGCCAGGCAGGACCTCTGCAAGTTTCATGTTTTGTGTTTCAAATTATATTATCCACACAAATGTGAGATTAAAATATAAGTCGAACAAAACAGAGCTCATGTCGACTGACTGTTAGACTGTATCATCCCTACAACCCCCTACCGGAAAAATCCGGTAAATCTGAACCAGCAATCATTCCTAACTCCATTTTATCCGAGCCTTTCAGAATTGATCTTGTATTTTGTTTATATGAGGCTCTGAAATCATCTCAAGGCATCAATACTTAAGGGAAACAGTCAAATCTGAAAGTACAAAGCAAACGGATTCATAAAGCCATATGGCAACACGAGTCGCACATATTAAAGCTGGCTGAAACACCAGTCGGTAGATCCGCCGCACTCATTTACAGCACCAACAACCTTTAGGGGTGGGGAAAGACCGACAGAGAGCTCACACGGTACTGAGGAATAACAAAGCTGATTTTGATTGTATCGAACATGTCCATGGCACGGGGTTTTAACCTTCACGCCGTGTGTATTTTTGCATGAAGTTATGTAACATTGTTCATAAATCTTAGCATGGAGAACAGCCTTCCCATGGTATGAAAGCAGATTTCTGCCAGCGTGCGCGGTGCAGTGCCTGCCCCCCCCCCACCCGCAATGGCAAAACGACGCACTGGTGATGGTGGCAGCATAAACCTCACTGACATTGACCTTGGGCTGCGGAAAGGCAGGAACTTTCATTGTGAACCAGCAGTGCAAGAGTGCACAAGAGCATGCACTGTGTGTAAATTGGGTCAGATGAGATTCAGCAAGCATATTCTTTCCTCCGCCAGCTTTCGAGCAAACCCGTTCCGGCTAAAAAACGGCTGACGCAAAAAGGTCCTGGGGTCACACAAAGAGGGATTAGGGACTAGGCCATAGTTACGGAGCTGGGACATGGAGATGGGGACATGGGAAATCCTGTACTCCTATTGGGCAGATCTTTCTGCCCCCTGAACCGATACAACATCTGCTTTGTCCCTCGGTATCCTCCCAGAAGGTTATGATTCTGGTCCAGAGCTGTGAAAACTTTTGCCAGAATCCGCCCCCCCCCCCTCCCCCCATCTCATTCCTTCAGCGGGTGATGTCATTCTGTATACACTCCCAAAATACACTGCCCTCTTTGAGACATACTGCAGTACAAAACCACGGCGGAAATATCGAAACTGTGGGCCTACAATCAAGCGAAGGATCGGATATGACCCGTACGACGCCGCTTGTAGTTCTTGGTAAAGGCCCTTTTAAACCTTTAACCGCCCGGTCGGCAGCAATGACACATGTGGTGAAAGCAGAAAGGTAGGTAGGTAAACAGAAGTCAGGATATCAGTGTATCGTTTGTGTGCTGGTACCTTAAATTAAACAAGTAATTATTTCCCACTTTAGCTCTCCCATATAAAATTTCACTTAATTTACCAGCCAGATTTTTATTTAAATGAATCTTTATGAAGACTCGACTGAGTTCTGCATTACTCGAGACCTGTGAATATGTTGTATGTTGTGGGAATGTGTGTATGGTCTATGTGCATGGCTGAGAGGTGTGTCTGTATATGTTGTGGAAATGTGTGTATGGCTGAGAGGTGTGTCTGTGGGGTGTCTGTGTATGTTGTGGGAATGTGTGTATGGTCTATGTGTATGGCTGAGAGGTGTGTCTGTGGGGTGTCTGTGGGGCCGGTGTGGGCCTGGGTCTTGCTGCTCCGTCCTGGAAGCGGTTGGCCTCCTTGGCATGGCTGCTGGCCCTTTTCCTTGGGGTGGTGGCCCGGGGGGCTCGGACCTCTCCGGCATGAGCGGGGCTCTCTACCGGGGGCTGGTCTCTGGGGCTCATGCCCTTTTGGCTGCGGGGGCTGCGTCTGGGACCTCCCTCCTCCCCCGGCTGGGGTGGGGACGCGGATGTCGTTTGGACGTGGAGCCCCGGCTGCGGACGTCCTGGGCCTCCTGGGACTGTCTCTGCCGACCTCTGGCTCTTGTGGGGTGTGGTTGCGGCCTCCCACCCTCGCTATTTAGTATGTTTCATGTTGAAAATACACACACACACAACACACGCACACATGCCTGCACTCCTCGCCTACACAGATGAGCACGCATGCACATACACTTTCACGCACCCCCCCAGGCACACACAGCAATTTTGTATGGTTGTATAGCTGTGTTATTTTCTTTATTCTTTATTTTTGTTTGTGTTTATGTATTTATCCATTTTGCATTTCTTTCAGATGCTGTTGATCTTTTGCCTTTACTCTTCCCTCTCCTTTACAGATGCAGCAGTTGGAGATTATATGGTTTCTACGTTACTCCTGTCGTTCTTGACTTATCTCTCTCACTCCTTTTTTTTTCTCTCCCCCCCAATCTGTCCCTTCTCTTCGTCCAGCTCAGCCACTGCAATATCTTACATGTGCTAAAGATGAAATAAATGAATAAAATACAAATAAAATCGATCAACATGAGGGGCCTATACAGAGTTTATAGAGCCCATCATGGTAAAGCAAACATGTTTGGCACAGCAGTGCATTCAGACCATGATTCTGCTTGCTAAAGCTACCAGACAGGACAAAAAATAAATTTTAAAAAAATGGAGTTTTAAAATGACAAAAGGAGACTGGGAGTAGGTCCTCTAGAGGATTTCTGTTGTAAAGCAACTTATAGTTTTCAGGAGCAGATTAAGCCGTTAATGAGCGACTGGTTATTTTGCACAAAAAATTGCTTAAAATTAGCAGAAGGTTTGAAATGACAAAAGGAGACTGGGAGTAGGTCCTCTACAGGATTTCTGATGTAGAGAAACTTGCTTTTTTGTATCATAGTGAACCGCTCATAACCGAATGGTTCTTTTGCACCAAAAACAATAATTTAAAATTAGGACAAACTTATAGCTGATTAAATCTGATGGGGACTAGGTCCTCAAGAGGATGTTTTATGCAGAGCAACTTGTTTTAGCGCAATAGAGTAAACCATTCGGAATCTACTGACTATGTTTCGTTACAAAACATAAAAATTAATGAAAATTACGAGAAAGTCAAAGCTGACCTGATAAGAGGTGGAGTAAGCCTTCTGCATACCAGGTGACTTAATTTTGCAATTTATGTTACACTGCAATGAACCGTTAAAAGGTTTTTATACAATTTCATATCCCCCATTGAAAGACAAGTAATTTGGAGACGGTCCCTTATCTCGTGTTCGGGAATAGACTTTCCATAGAGATCAAAGTGTTTTATAAATATTACAACACATTATTTTCTGACAGCAGTGAAGCGGGAGCTCATTGTGTTAAATGTCAATAAACAAAATGTGCAAGTATTTCTGCTTTGGCACTCACACGAAGACAGCTAATGAAGTTCAAAATCCGAAAATGAAGCCAACTTTACCGCAGTCTTAAACTCACTGTTTTCCTATTTTTCTCAGCATACGTCTTAAACCTGATGACTTAAACTTAAACTACTGAAAACGACATGCTTCTTACTCCCTTACACAGCTGGTGTTGTACTGCGGCTGCCATGCAAGGGCCGCTCCTGCTGCGCCCGGACCCGGAGGTCGCCGGCTGCGGTGCGGCGGCCAGAGTGAGCGGCCGATCAACCGCACGCCACGGCACGAGACATCGGTCAGCAAACCTGCCATGTACAACCACACCGAGCAGCCCCTGCCTGCAAACTTACTTTTTATTTAAATAATTAGTAATAATTCTCATTTAGGCCTTACAGTACAGCACATTCACTACCCATTTGAGACCAGAAAAGCCTTTTGAAATATATGACAGACGTGTTAGCGGTAAGGATAAAATGTCAAGGTTGCTTAAAATTAATTGCGCATGAAAACTACTTTTTTTCCGAGCTATTTTACAATAGATCAGGGTTTTTTTTTTCCTACCACACATGTGGCACTCTTAAAACACCTACGCAGGCTTTCGCAGTGTTTCGTGGAGCTTTTTTTTTCAGTTTTCCGTCTCCTAAGGCTCTTATCAAACCATCTAACCGCACCGAGAGGAAAATACGCATTTCAACCGGAGGCACACGCTGCCGAAGCAGAACGACGCCGCCGCCTCGAATGTTTGCAAAAATTATCTACGGCGCTAAATCTTCTGCGTTGCATTGTTAGAGAATAATAACCCTGTCTTGTTTTTCAGAAATTTTTATCCGCTGCCTATAATTTACATTCAGAAAGATCCAGAACACATACTGCCTATGTTGTGTATATACATGTACGAAAGGCCGTTCGCTTAGCGCTACATAATTTTAGTGGCACAATCGCTCCCTCTAGAGGAATTGTACTGAACTACTGTGAATTCCGCTTCGAGGCAACACCGTCTGAACTGTGCACTTGTGCACAGACTTGCTCAGTCATATTAGAGGAGTGAAACCTCATTTTAATAGGGTATTGGTAAACAGAACGTTAGGGAGCATTCGGCTATAGGTCCCGCTGAAAGCACTGATGACCAAACCATCACCATTCATTCCCCACGGACTTAAAGTACATCCAAATGTCCCTTACAGTAGCAGTCAGGACTATATTTTAAAATGCAGCTTAATAAAATGCACCCTTCTTTCTGGGCTGTGGTGTTGATAGCAGGACAACACTTGCAAATGAAGGCATGCGGGGGGGCCCCCCCCCCCCCCCACCCCCACACAAAAAAAAAAAAAAAAAAAAAAAAAAAAAAAAAAAAAAAAAAAACAAAACAACA
>JAODKC010000002.1:159528-195798 GCA_026777985.1 Mormyrops attenuatus | reverse complement strand
ACAGAACAAGTAGCCCCAGTCTGCCCCCCCAGTTCAAATGGTGTAGATACGCTACTGAGGAAGCACCTCCTGAATAATTTACAGGCCTGCCATAACATTTTCTGTAAAAGAAGTCAAAACTGGATAACAACTGTTATACTTGAAATATGCTTGGCAAACTGAGGCTTCTGCATTTTAGATATCTATTATTCATGTTTCCATCATGGTGGGAGTTTCTTTCCTCGATTATTTATGTTGATTCAAAAGTATATGCAGATTTGGATAACCTCATGGCTCATAAACACTGACTGGCTTTTACTTAAAAGGGGCTGCATTTGGCATGACCTCATTTCCTCTGTACTAATTTTACATCCATTTTCCATACGGCAGGGTTCCAGTGAGCCTGGAGCCTTTTCTAAGAAGAAGCAAAAGGCCAGCCTGGACTGGGGGCCAGTCCGTCACAGGGCATACATCATGGGTAATTTAGAGATGCCATCCTTGGTGACCCCCAGACAGTTCACATTTTCACTACCGGGAGCTGGGAGTGAGCAAAAACATGGACCGTCTGGGTGCTGCAGGAAACCACTAACCCAAAACGGCAACACACGGAGCTGCTGGCTGAGATGCACACCCCTAGCTCCAGATATGTGAGGCCACTACACATGCTAATGAGGTACACTACTAATGAGGTACACTGCTAATGACAGCATATTGTTCATTCAAATTAAATTGCACTTGCCTTAATCATATGGATTAAATTGCACTAAAAGAAATTCCATGCAGATTTACTAGGCGCAGGGCCCATGTGGAGCCCATGTGTGAATTACAAATTAAAAAGCTCAAGCAAGAACATATTTTATAGTGCAGAGTTTTATTGAATTTTACAACCGAAGTTTTACAATCAAGTAAATATATATATATATATACTTATTATAAACCAAAAGGCTACTTAAGAATCATAGGAAGAATAAATGTAATTTTCTTTCTCTCTTATTATCAGTTCTTTTTATCAGTTAATATACAGAATAACAGTTATTGTCTTTGAAAAAAGAGCAATATGTTCCTTTTTTAATGTCGCAGTGCAACTTACGTCTTACACACCTGTGCAATGCACCGTGAGGCTTCACTCCCTCAAATGAACCCACAGTGGAATCCCATTTGGACAGAGTTCAGGAGATGGAGACACATGGATTGAAAGAGAGAAGCAAGGCCATCTGTACCTAAAATGAAAGTAGCGGTTCCGAGACCACGCCGAGTCAGTTTCAGCACTCGCTAAGCTTTTATTTCGGATTGCAACAGGAGAATAACACTGTCACCCAGGGCGTTTTTAAGATAGGACCCCGGTGACTCCTCAGTCTCCAGGCTGGTGCACACTGCCGATGGGTGCTGCGTTTTCGAAACAGGAGGCAGTGCCGTGCGATCAGCTGGAGTTTGCGGACAATGCTGGGTCTTGCAAAGGGAGGCTCGCCTCCTGTACTACACCCTTGTGGCAAAAGTCATGGGACATTTGATTAAAGGAAAAAGGGAGATTGATGTCGGAAACAGCAGCGGGAAATGTGGGTCTGCTGCTCCGGAAAACACAGAACAGATCATGGGGATAAAGTCTCAAAACAGCCCTCTTACAAAGTGACGCACGCTATTGGTTTGAACGTGGAGTAAAGCACAAAAAATGTACTGATGATCATGTTCTAAAAGGTCACCTATGATGTCCTACAGCAGGTGATTAAGGCTGACGGTGGGCCAGCACGCTATTCGTCAATATCCATAACTATGTCCCATGACTTTTTTGGTAGAACAGTATGTGTGTACTTAGGTCAGTAATAAAAACAGTAATTACAGTACTGAATAACAACAACAATCATAATAAAACATATAATTGTAACAAAATACCTTACATAATGTAAGATAACCTTCATGCCCTCTCATATCCATTTGAAATGTTCTGTCACAGAATCATTTATAGTAAAAGTTTAAAAGTTATGTTACTCTAAAAATTTGTACTTGTTTTTCAATTTAATTTGGTTATGATTATTAATTCTGTAACAGCTTTTGCGGCATTAATAAGAATTAGGCCAATAATAATAAAATATATAAATAAAAAATCGAGAGTACTTTATTCACATTCCGGTATGTGTTGCTTGATACACGTGGTCAAGATTGTATTGATGCAAAAATAATTCTCTGTAAGAACATTAAAATCATTTAAGAAAGATAAACAAGAACAGCAAAAAAAAAGAAGAGGGAAAACAATGTTGAAGTGAACTAAAAAGAAATAAAATAATCCCTGAAACACACTAAATTTGTTTTTATCTAGGTTTTTTGTCCTATGGTGTCTTCATTTTCATTTTAACAGCCACTCTGGAGAAAGCTTCCTCAAGCAATCAAAACAAAGCAGTATTCTATTATAATATAATAATGGGCCAGGTTTTTTACTATGTAATGGGACTGTGTGTGTGTGTGTGTCTCTGTGTGTGTTTACAGATTAGCCTTCATCCCTCGTCATACAGGGAGTCACTGTAGTTTAAACTCAGGTTAATCCTACTACATTAAATATTAGTACAGAACACAAAAACAGCTACCTGAAAATATGATATGTAAATTTAAAATAGATGCTATTTCAAATCTATGCATATGCAGTTATGAATTTTTTTAAGTAATTCTTTTTAAATATATATCTTTTTAAGCAAGTTAAAGTGAATATATTTGCAGACACCGAGACTTGAAATACGTTGTTTTTCTAGTCAGACTGTGAATGGGGGTTGGGGTCAACAACATTTTGAGTACTGGTAATAGTACTGCTATGCAAATAACAAATTAATTTCGCGGGAGCCTCGCGTTGCCTGGCGGTGACGTCACGTTGCCGTAAATAAAAGTGCATTCTACGTAGTGCATTACTTGCCTTGCTTTAAAAAAAGCCCAGGTAAAACGAACGCGCAGATACAACATGGCGTCTCCCCCAGCCGTTGCCTCCTGGCCGTCCCGCTCACGCATGGCTAAAGTTGCCAGGTCCGAAAAACTGCACAAATGTGACCGACACACCCGGCGAGAGCGATCGGGAGGAGTACCGAACCAAGAAGGGGTCGGAACCACAGAACCTGAGTTCAGCCGAAATCAAGGACTCCGCTATCCCCTTAAGCTAACTGCACGTTACTGCAACATGTAACCAAGAACAAAAATGTGCATGGTCTTTCTTTCATTCATTTTTTTAAAGTTTTTAAAACTTTTTTTCTATAAACAGGAAATTATGCTGAAAGATTCCGCAGACAGAATCTACAGTATAGATTGCATTCACAAGGATAGTTCACAGTTTTCAACAGTGGCTGTTTCTATGCAAAATTAAGGTCATTAAGGTTTTTTTGTATATTTTTATCCTGGTAAATGCAGGTTTTACTTTCACGTGAGTATTAACAGAAAACTGCCCGGAAGTTTCATATCTAAGGCGTGCATGTGACTTTTCTTTTTCTCACGTCGGATTTACGTGCCTGTTCTTTCTTTGAACCGTCTTTTACCGCACGAAAAACGTTTGTTTCTGCCTGTATATTTTTGCCTAGCCGTGGTTTGCGATGCTTGGCACCGAAGTACCGAGGAGAAAATGCCTTCGTGAAGAAGCTCCATGTGAAAATGGTATTTTTTCCCATCATACTGCTACATTGCTCCTTCTACTTGCAGCTCAAACAATAAAAAAATTAAATAAATACAACTAAAAGACAGTACGTAAAAAAGAAAACGATCAAATAAAAATATAATCTCCGTTATCCTGTAGTTCATTCATTTTTTTTCGTTTTATGTTCCCAGTTCAGAAGACTACTGAAGGGTAATACTCTCTTCTTCAGACATGCAGTACGCCACCTTTGGGCTGATCTTCTTTTAATCCAAAGCATTTACTTCTGTCTGCTCCCAGTACAGTATTTACACATATTACAGTGGTTGACTGGTCATTATTTTGGTGTGAGGGTGGTGGGGTGGAGGATATGTGGAGAGGGTTGGAACAGTGGTAGGGGGCTGATGGGCTCAGAGGACTGGGATGGGGGGGTTCCATACCACCCCTTCCTCCCATGACCCCCCTCCCCTATCTCACACATGGGTCTCGATGAAGGAGTGGGTGTGCGTCATGAGGGGTGGGGCCAGGGGTGAGAGTTCTGGGGTGCCATTGTTGCCCGGCCCGAACTCGCAGATGTCCAGGAACAGCTCATGGTGCCGTTGCTTCCAGTCTCGGAACTTCTTGGAGGTCAACTTGGGGTCTTCGAGAACTTGGCTGATGATGGCTAGCTCCCCTTCTTTGGCCTTGAGGAGAGGTGAGTAGAACAGAAACAGGTCAGTAGTGATGGCCAAAAGAAGCTTCATGAATTATTTTCTGCATTTTTGAGCCCACTAGATGGCACTGTTGGTTTGCTTTGGGACATGCATTGAGCCCTTTTTCTAATAGAGAGCACCATCTAGTGGTGTCAAAAAGCATAGCATATGGTTCATGAAGCTTCATTTGGTCATAACTACATGTCAGCCTTCATATTCAGTCAGCCACGGACTGCAGCTTGCATGGAGGGCCATTTCAGGAGCTTTCACACCACAACATGAGAATTCCAGTAGATGCGATGATGAATCCATGGCAGCTCTCAGGTTAGAGGACATCCAGGCCTTAGCCCAGAAATGATCTCACATCATAACATAGTTACAATGATTGTAAAAAGAGAACTGGGGCTTAGCTAAAAATATTGAGAGTTTGAGCTCTTGTGGCAATTTCTTCCACTGCATGTTTCACTTCCACATGTGACCATACTGTAGCTGAAATGTATGACTAGTGATACTCAGTAACGTTCTGAATGTATCAGAACGTGAGCCACTATACTCCAGTGACATTGCCATTAATTTACTTAGCAGACACTTTTGTCCAAAGGGACAAGGAAAGCCAGTGGCCCTGGCCCCTACTGACTGCACACTTCCTTACCTTGAGCGTGCTACGCAAGGCGCGGATGCGGTGCAGCTTCTCGTTGACAACGGGGTCATTGCAGCGCTTCACGAAGGCCCTCCGATACTCCTGCTTGGTGGTGGGTCGTGGCTCGCCAAATGCCGATAGGCTGGCCTGCTCCAGGGAGCGGTACAGCTCCCGCAGCCCATCGGGAGCCTCCCCGTCACGCTCATCGTGCCGTGATTCTGCCAGGGGACATGGGGTGTGATCCATTCACTCAGGTGGGAGGGGCTCCTAGCTTCCTGCATCCCTCCGAGGACTGCTGTTGCCATGATACCATCTCACATCCATCACGCTTCTTTTTCGGGGTGATGAAGTGTTGTGCTTTTTTTCTTTACATAACACTTTAATGCGTCCACGTATGTTAATCAACATGCATATTAGTGCATTTGTAGGCTAAATTGTGTACTCAGTGCATTATGAATCTTTTCTTGTTGCTCTGGCTCTCAAACGTTTCACACTGCTTACAGCTGTAAGAACTATACATCCACATGTCTTCACATACCAGTTACACTGGACAGTTTTGCCCCATTACCGGTTTAATCTGGGTATGTCACTGGTAAGCCCTCAAATGGGGTGCCTTTAATGTATGATGAAGGAAGATCGATACTAATTGACAAGCAAATTGCGAAAACCCACTCAATCCACAGGACATGATTTTGAGAAAATTTCTGAGGACTCGGTGAGCTTTGGAAATGTAAGAAAGGTTCTTTGCTAGATTGGATCAGGACTGACTGAGTTTCGGTTCCTGATATAATAACATACGATGAGAAAACCTGACTGTCAATCATTGGCTGTCTCATCTCAGAAACAATAAAAAATGGACTGAGTGAGTTTTGGGAATTTGCTCTTCAGTTGAGGAGGTGCTTTCCTGGGGCCAAATCATCTCGCCACAGTGTGCCTGTTTATGCCAAATGCACATCCTTGCATCATGGGTAACTTACCGGCTTTGTGCTTGAAGAAAGGCACCTCGTCGTCCTCACTTTTCTCCTCTGAGGGCCCAGCAGGGTGCAGCACGCCCCTGGGGCCCCGTACCTCGCGGTTCCGGGGCAGGCTCTGGCTACGCTGCTTGTGGGCACGGCGGTGAGTGTGTGGCCCATACTCCTCGCTGCCTGCTAGTGGGAAGGGTCCATCGCGGTCCTGGTGGTGCCGCCGCTGCACAGGCAGTGTGGCCTGGCGCCGGCGGTCGGGTGACATGGGGAGACGCCCCCCGCTGCCACCAATGCCTGCTGTTACTGCTGCCCCGTATACACTCTCGGCTTCAGCCGGCACCGTCTGCAGGAAGTGTAGGCCTGAGCTGGTCAGTGGCGTCTCAATCAGGTCTTGCCAGGACCGGCGCTCACGGTGCGTGGAGCGGCAGCCAGACGAGTGAGTGCTGCCTGCCACATCAGGCCGCGAGTCCTCCGCTGATGACTGTGAGTACGTGGACTCGCTGGAAAAATGGCGCCCATGCTTGGACTCCGGGAAGGGGCTGGAGGAGTTCACCTGGGTGGGGGGCAGGCCGGGAAGGGGGACCACATTAAAGCTTTGAAACCAGGTGGTGTGCGGCTGTACTTGTGATCAGTAAGTCGCTACTTCAAATTCCATCCTTAGCAGAAGAGTCTGTTGGGTTCTTGAGCAATACCCCCCCCCCCCCTCCAGAGATACCAGATAAATGGCTTGATCCTGCATTCAAACCCCAAGGTCAGTACCAGGTGCCGGTATTCCACTTCTTATTCACTACCAGGTTCTGGTAGTCCCCTTGTTATTCAGTACAGGGTACCAGTACTCCCCTTGTTATTCAGTACCAGGTTCCGGTACTCTCCTTGTTATTCAGTACAGGGTACCAGTACTCCCCCTGTCATTCAGTACCAGGTGCCAGTACTCCCCTTCTTATTCAGTAACAGGTGCAAGTACTCTCCTTGTTATTCAGTACTAAGTGCCGGTACTCCACTTCTTATTCAGTACCAGGTTCTGATACTCCCTTTGTTTTTCAGTACCAGAAGATACTGATAGGTGGCATTACTCTGAAGAGAAAAAGGAAGAGGTGCTGGTATTGCAGACCAGTGAGTACCAGCCCACAATCCCAAATGATTGTTTATAACACCTCAGGGGTGCCTTGCTGGTCAGGGATTTGAACCTGCAATCTTTCAATTACAAGTGCATGTCCCTAACCAGTGTTAAGCCACCACTGCCCACCTTTTTTTTTCTTCTCAAAGAAAGATTGCAAGTTCCAATCTCCGACAGCAAGGCACCCCTGAGGTACCCTGAGCAAGGTACCGCCCCCAAGTACTGCTCCCCGGGCGCTGAATTAGCTGCCCCCTGCTATGTCACATTGTCACATATGGGTTAAATGCAGAGAATGCGTTTCCTTATCGTGTGCTGTGGTGTGTCAACAATGACAATTAATCACTAAATTCAAATTTTTTTGTTATTGATGAGTTACTACCACTTATAAGTGGCAAAAAAGAGTCTTATTGTAAAGTAGTAGCAAAATATTTCCCCTAATAAATCCTCCTGATGACTTGCTCGATCACTACTGCTCCCAATCATTTCGTTCATAATCCTCTTTCGATTTGAATTTGGCGCCATCTAGTGTTCATCACCTGTTAAGCACCAAGCGAATCCATATGTCGACTGCTCTCGAGTTAGTTAAACAGAGAGGCAGTTAAGGGCTACTGTGCCAGCGGGAGGGTTATGATGTTTTATTCACCCTAAAAGCCATCGCTGTTCTGTTGAACCCACTGCTGTCCTGTGCTTGCGCACAGTGAAATAAGAGTGCTGACAGTTGACAGTTGTGTATAATGCTTTCCTCAGGGCAGAAATGTATCTCTGAGTGGTTGTCCCCGACTGTGGCCATGTGCTTCCATCATTGTGGGGACTGAGTGTGATAAAAACTGTCAGAGGCCTTTCTTTTATAGCATCATAATCATTTTTTAAGGAGCCAAAGAATGGGACCAGTAAATATTAAAGTGAGACAACAGGCTGTCGCTATGACATCATAATGTACGCTTGTGTGTGTGGTCCAGGTATACATTATATCGTGGGGGCCAAATGTCTCCTTAATGTGATAAAAACCTGTTATTTGACGTTGTACTTTTTTCGGTCCCTACAAGGGTAAATTCAATTTTATAAAAATCTGTGACTGCAATGAAAAAAACAAAAAATGCCAAAACACTTGTATTTAGTTTGGTTACTTATGGTTAAGGTTAGGGCTGGGTAGGGGTTGAGGTTGGCATTGCTGGGATCAGGGTTTTGCCCATAGAAATGAATGGAAAATCCCCACAAAGATAAAATTACAAACCTGTGTGTGTGTGTGTGCGCGTGTGCGGGTGTATGTATACGACCACGTGCTAAATAGAGAGGGATGGCTTACAGAGGGAGTTCGGTGGTATGTTTCACACAGTGAAGAGGGACCTTCTTGCTTGAGGGTCATAGACCCATCAATGTCATCCTGGTCACTTTCGCTCCAGTAATCTGCAGAGAGACGTGCTCAATGATTCACTTTTCACGGCATGGAGAGAGGAGCCGGCTGTGGGAGCGTTAGACACATTGGTGATGATATCTGGTCAGTATTTAAAATGGCCTAAGAGCGAGGCTGCATTCATTTTCAGTGCATTAGGGTCCTTGCTATGCTCTCTCACCTTCATCTGGGCGAGACACCTTGTCATCAGGTGTGTAGCCTATAGCTGCCAGTCCGAGCCGGTTCATCCACCTGTGGGTGGATCAAAGGCAGACACTGTTTTCTTGCATGGTAAACACTGTTTAAGATTTCATGTAAAGCCAACGTTAAAACTAAAAACTGGACACTCTGAGCAAGACAGATACCAGCCAGGTAAAGTATATATCATAGTAATGGACAAAATGATGCCTTATGAACCATTTGCTGTATTTTTTGACCCCACCAGATGGTGCACTCTGTACAAAAAAAAGGCAAAAGCATGCCCCAAAGCAAACTGCATGATTATGACATCACATATTGTGATATGTATAAACCAAAAAGGAGATGAAATTACCCAAAATAAATTATCGCCAAATAGAACTTATCTAACAATGACATGTGTCCTGTAAGTTAGTGGTGTTGCCGCGGGTTGTGTCAACAGACACAAAGCAGTACCAACAAATGCGATATGATTATTACACACACGCACATCGCGATGACGATGCTGAAACGATTTATCATTCAGCGCTTATGTACACACAGTAATAAATAAAAAAATTATACGGATAAAGCAAATAACAAACGGGCAAATTAATGGATACAAATAATGAATCACTTCTTAATCACTGAGAGCTTTCGTTGCAATATGAAAAATATTTTAAAAAAACACAGGTGCTTGGATTCAAACCCATGGTCACATAGGCAACAAACCTGCTCACCCATCATTCCCACTGAGCAACTAATAGGCTGTATATTCAAAACCGGATCAGAAATTTATAAGTGTTAATAGTGTAATTAAAATTTAAGAAATAAGTAAATGTAATTACAGATAGAGCTGACTAAATCAATTGTAGCCAAATAGCTAATAGTTTTTTTCCTCTATAATCATCATACAAGAATCATTATTATTATGACACTAGATATTTTCAAGTTTTTTATATTATTATTCCTTTGATATGACTAACACAATAAATTAATAATCTAATATCAGCACAACTGTCGTATTTAGAAATAATATTACAAAGATTGTGAGTTTTTGCATGACAGTCAGACCATTCACGTTGGGGACCAGAGCTACAGTATGGTCCTTCGAACTAACATCATTCAAACTACTGTGGTACAAGCAAAGTATGATGGTTTTGGGAAAACAGTCATACTTCTGATGTCAGTTAGTTTGTTAATGCTAACTTCTATAATTGTATGGGAAACGTACCCCAGCATAGGTGACTCTAGGCTTTTCTCTCAAGGGGTTGAAGATGAGAGAGCCCAACCAGCATTCAACCAGATAAATAACTTTGTAAGAAAAATTATATGGATTTACAATGAATTATTATTATACATTGATATGACTAACACAAGCCACGTTTTCAAATACAACTTTTCATATATGTTCAAATGGAATTTTCATCTGACCAGTAGAGGGTGCAGTCGTACCCCTACACCCCCAGTAAAATCGCCTATGCCACCCAGGACCTGACCGCGCTGTATCTGGGTTATCTGTCTTCATCCTAACTAAACTTCCTGGCAGCGTCATCGTATGCTGTAAGCAGCATGCATGGTGGGGGGGGGGGGTGGTTTGTGTGGGTGTGTGTGTGTGTGTGTGTATGAATATGCTGCATGTCTATATATATAGACTATATATAAACACACATGCTTATTTTTGGGTGTAATACGTAAGCATAATGTCATTCTGAAGGGGAATATTAACAAACCAGTCTTATGAATTAACCAGTTAATTCCAGTTGATTCCAGTAAATTTCACGGCAATCCCCACCTGTACGATGCACAGTGAAAAATACCTGAAGAATGGCACAAATATAGCATCTCGCCCTATGAATGGGAAAGTTTTTTTTTTATTAAATACCCAATAATGCTGTATTTTACCTACAATAATGTAATTATAATTGAAATAATGTAATTATTTGCAATGCATTGAATAGCTCCATTCAGATGACATAGTGATCAGAAAATGGAACGGGGACTTGGAGTTTTGGGGTGGTGATTCAAGTTCTGAGCTGTAGGGGGCGATAGAGAAAACAAGAAACTGTAGTGCAACTACAAAAGAGGAGCTTTGCCCCACACCGGGATGTCCGTCTTCCCCCCATCTGACCACTTGTATTATAAAACAGATCTATAAAATTATAATTATCTTAAATATCCATCCATCTTCCCCAATGCTTATACTGTGGTTACTAATTTCATTATTTCTTTATTTGCTTATTTGTTTGTGAACGATTACAACAAAAAATGAATAGTCCCTTCTCAGCTACCCCGCTACAGTGAGGTGACCTTGGAACGCGGAGGATTGAGCAATTGTGTCAGCGGGACACGTTCGGCGTCCCCGAGGACGTCAGGCAGACTATTTAAAAATCTGGGTCTCCGGAATTAGGCAGAGACGAGCATACTGAGCAGCGTCAAGGTTCTGAAGCTTAAAACCGCATCCTCCACTCACCCGTCGGGACCTGTGCGGGAACAGCAAGCACGGGAATTTCTAAAACATGCCAGCCTGAATCGAGGAGGGACTTGGGCAGTGTCGGCTCCTATGTGAGAGTGTGTCAGGAGGATATTTGTCAGTGAGCTTCAGAAGAACTGGATAAATGAACCCAGTGGGTCCCAGTCGTCAAGCCTCCCCAACCAGTCCACATATTTGTTCTAGTCCACTGCTTGCGTGCCTGAGCCAGGTTATAAAGGGTTTTATAATTAACTGGCAAGTAAAACAAGGTGTGCTAGTAGTAGAACAGAACTAAAATGTGGAACGGCTTGGAGTGGGGGATAAGGATTGAGAGAAGACCCACGGAATTAACTGGATAAAAAATGCAGTACACAAGTACATTTAAGATGGCTAGTGTCGGAGAGCTACCCGGACACTGTTTCTACAGTGTCTGTGAATCATAACCCTGCATTTGAAGCAGATGACGGGGATAATCATGCTTTTTATCCAGTCCTCATGTAATTCCACGTTCTTGCATGGCCATTTACAGTATTCTTTTGATTACTGCCCAGTGGGATGGACTTGGATTGCTGGGTTTAGGTGCGGATTGTGCTAACACGATTTCAGGTGTGATCACAGAGGGAGTGACATAAATTTAGCTTTACGTAACCATCTACCAGCCAAGGCACCTTAAACATCTAATTTCTATGAGTTGCCATTTGATTCGAAGGACAAAGTGTGAAGACTGATACCTTCTTCTGAAGTTCTAGAACAACAACCTGGTACAAAGAAACTCCCGGAATCTTGTGGTCTTGTACTACATAGTCCCTGTAGCATCTATCGTATTCTGGACTGCAAAGGATATGAAGGATGTAGTTTATACGCCATCCTTTGGGAAAAGAAGGCGGCGGCTATGTGACAGGATGTGAGGTCATGGTGAGAAACTGGACGGGGGTTAATTAAAAACAATTAATGACAGAGAAAGAGCACAGCTGGCCTTGCCATCTGATCGGCCATTTTCCAACGCCACTGAAACTGTGTCCACGAAAGGTGAGAAGCGACTGCTAATTTATCCGATCATCCCAAAATAAATAAATAAATAACATCAGTTACATGCTCATAATGCTGTAGGCTTGCTTTAAGATTCAAATTTTGCAATTAAGCATGCTTTTTTTTAATTAAAAACACAAGATTGTTAAGCGGTGATCAAAAAACCTTAACCCTAATTAGCGCGAGATGCAAAGACTCTGGAGAATAAAATTCTTTCATTATGATACTATATTATCATGTGTTGTATGAGTCCCCCATGTTTTCAGTCAGCTTAATATTAACTCAATAGAAATAAACACAAATATAAGATCAATGGAACTAACAGAGGTCTGTTAAAAGAAGCATAGGAACAGAGACCAGATCATTCTCAAAGTTGCACTAGTGACCCCCTTATGAATTCATTAAAGTAAATGTAAAGGGCATATCACAGATTCATCAAGTTCCCTCTTTCACTGGTTAAAAAGTCCTCTGCCTTCCCACAATGTAGCGCGGCTCTCTACGCTTCAGAGCAGAGCCAGTGAGGAAGATGAATAAGGAGGTCAGCGTAACCTCTTTCTGGGACAAAAGAGAGACTAAATTATTTATGCACCCTTGTCATAGAAGGCCCTATTCCAAATTTAGCAGATTGCAGGTGATCTTAGACATAGCTAAGCATACGAAATTGGTATGAAGGGCTCTGGTGGACCCTAAAAGTACTTCTTTCACACACCCCCCCCAGCTGAGAGACAGGGATTTGAAAACAAAAATATAGTTTCAAAAGTCTGGCCTGATGTGGGTTCTCAGTGCTTTGTATGTGACTGGAGTACATCAGTGACTATTTAAAATACAATTACAGTGTTAAAATGAGTGGAGGTTTGAATCGGGGCAGAACAATAGGCGGGGCAGCCGTTTCAGAGCCGGGCCCCCACAGCGACACCGAGGCCCAGCCTCTCGCCTCCAGTCTCACATATATGCGAAATAGTCATGAGAATTACGGTTCTGATATCATGCATATAATACAGACCCATGATTTTTATATCTCATTTTTATGTATACAATCTCATACAAATGTATGCAATGTATACAATGTCCTACAAAGAAAAATACTTCAAACTATGTTGTTAAAAAAAATATGTTTGTGGAATTTGCCAACTACTGCAGTGCATGATGGGTATAATATTTGGGGACTACTTAAATTTCATGATCTGCAACTGCTGCAGCTGGTGTAGGTAGACCCTAAGTGTGAATTTGGAAGGGGGGGGGAGAGGCGGGGGGCATGGTCCATTTTTGCCCCAGGGCCCAGTGTACAGTTGATCCGCCACTGTACTGAGTCCTAGTCCTTTGTGGGTGTGCAGTTTGCATGATCTGCATGTATGGTGTAGTTTGCTTCTTGTACTCCAAAGACATACAGTTAACTTAACTGGTGTCTCTAAACCTCCCAGTGTCTCTGCCCAGTGATGGACTGGTATCCTGTCCAGGCTGTTCCTTTGCCTTGGCTACAACCCCTCCGAACCCCAAATTAGACAAGCAGTTGAAAGATGAATGAATATAATCGTAAGAACTCCGTATATGTATGCAGGACCTTGCAGTCGCCCGTTTCAGCGCACGTGAAATTCAACGGGATTCTTCTGCTTGTATTTTTTAAACGATATTTCATTGCAATTTTCCATTTTCTCTTCTATGACAAAAGCCAGCATTAGTCAGACTAAATAATAATACGTAAATACGGAGAAAATGGCCGTAAAAACGCAGACGACGCGCTTTCGTGGTGGGCAGCAGATGGCGCCGTTACGGATGAAAGGCAAACTGGCCCGGCAGTGTGCGGAGGTTTTCAGACAGGGACTGTATTCATTCCACCGCCGCGGCAACAGCAGACGCCGAGCGTCGCTTGAAGCCGAGCCACCGCCCACGGACATGGAGTCAGCTGTCGGGGGCTCGCCTCCCTTCATTGGATAAGACCTTTTATCCTTTCGGAGGGAACTTCCTTTCCCTGCTCCTCATAATTTTTTTAATGGGCAGGGATTTGGATAGTGGTATAAAACAGCACAATCTGGGCAAGTATGTTGCATTTATTCAAATGCAAAAATGTATTTTGCACTAAATACATTGATAGGATCTAAAAACCTGCTTATAGTTTTGGAACGACAATAGCTCAAGATACTGGCCAGTGAGTGGTAAATGAATTTAACAGTTTAGCTAGCGCACTCAGGTGTATTAATGATAGAGGGCAATAATGTTGTAACCTGTTAACCAGGGTAAACCAGTGGGGAATGCAGATAGACCTACGACGGGAGGGGGTGTCCCAAATTAGTATGTTAATAACGGAGTTCCTGGAGTCTTTGCATGCATTCTGCCGTCATCACTGCCTTCACCTACCTGTTCATCTCCTCCAAACAGTCAGTGGCAAAGAAGAAGCTCTTGATTTTGGGGTGACAGGCTTTGAAGGCACTGGAGAAGATGGAGAGATCCAGTTATTCACTGGAGGAGGAGATGGCCAGCACCGTCCAACCCACGTGCACAGGCGTGACCTCACGCACGCACACACGCAGAGCTCCCCCCACTGCTGTCCTGCGTGATAACTGACATCAGAGCTCAATCAGCCTCTCAGGTGGACATAAGCGACTTGGGGAGAAGACATGCATCGTTTTTCGTCACCCACGCAGCGTGATGCATGTATCTAGCCCCTTTTTCACGCACAACCTTGCTCATCTCTCTGTACTTTCGAAGAGGGGAATGATGCAGAAGGTGGCGCGGTCTGACGCTACCCAAGGAGAGGCGGCGCTCATACGCTGTTGTGTACCATGAGGCTCTCTGCTCGTAATCAGAGTTAACATCTGCTTTCGATCAAACCTCACGCTCCCAATACCGTAAAGGAGCCACGGTTTGTTTCTGATGACATCAGACCGAGGTCAGATTGCAAGGGGCGTAGCTGGAAATTCTGGACCCCCCTGACAAGATAACTGAAAGTATTCAAGGGCCCCTATAAAATGCCAGGCTCTCTGAATCTGCCAGGGTATCCATGCCCCTTCTGTACCCCTGTCAGAACACGAACTATGACCTGAGGGAGGTCTGGGGTGGGGGGGCAGTGATGCACTCACAATTTCCGCCTGCACTCGATCGCTCTGTCTATCCTGAACTCAGGCAGGCTGATAAACCCCTCCGCTTTCTCATCCTGAGGAGAGAAAGAAGGAGAGGGGGAGGGAGAGAGAATAAGTTAACCCTAATGTCCTTCAACCAAATGTGTTTAACATCCATCACTGGAAACAGACCCTGCCGATGACTCATAGCTGTGAAACCCTTCTGAAAAAGGTCGTTGTTGTTGCTGAAACAGCTTATCTTAGACATCCATTCAAGGTCCTCCGCGTGATTGGTAACTTTACCATCAGGAACTTGAGTTTCTAAAAGACACAGGAAGATGTCCCAGTTGGGAATGGTACATATAACCAAAATTTTACACCTGTCGATATCATTGTACTGGAATCATGAACATCTTTAAATTTTTATTGTTGTTCACCTGAGACAATGAGAAGTAATTAAAAATATAAATTCTATTTAACGTTCTAAGATTCTGGCCTCCAGCACCATTTTGTCACAAAATTCTGGCAGACTAAGCGGTTTTGTTTCCAACAATGGGGTCTTCATTAATTGCCAGTAATATTTCTGCCCTTTTGTATGGAGACAGGCTTATTTAAAGAAGGACTTAGCCAGCAGCAGAGCCCAAAGCCATAATGAGCTGGCTAGGGCTACCTGCATTCCTGAATGTAAACGTCAGCTAGCTAATTACACCACACGCATAACGTACACTCACTACCGACATTCGCAGGTTTCCAGAGAGAGCCATGATCAGAGCTAAGAAGACATTGTCATTGCAGTGATTTCCTGGGTGATAACATATGCTAGATCTTCTAGAAGCACAAGTCCTATTACCCCAAGCTTCAATAAACTCAAAAAATATCAGGTTAATAACGACTGAGATAACATCTATGAACAAAAAGGGAATCAGAAGCATCGGCACAACTAGACACCTGGAATCCATCAGTGATACGGGGGAATGTTGGCGGTGATGGTGGTGCTGGTGGTGGTACTGTTGGTGGTGATGGTACTCCTGGTGGTAATGGTGGTGCTGGTGGTGGTGATGGTGGTGCTGGTGGTGGTGATGGCACATGCGTTTGTTACCTCACATTATCAGCCTAGTAGAACTATTACCAGCCTGCTATAATACTTCAATGAACATCCTTCAACTTGTTTAGAAGGATGTAGATACTTTCCAAGACCAGGAAAACTGTTGCCATTGTTCTCAAGGTGCTGGAAACTCATGAAAATATCTGATATATTCAATATCTAGTAGTGATGCCAGAAGTCGGCCTCTTGCCAATGGAAGCCCCACAGCAGCGGGATAATCTTCCAGGCTTTGTCTGGGCATCAGATGTAATCTCAGATCTTAAGGCCAGATTAGAACACGCTTTTCCGTAGCTTTAGTGTGTTTTGAAGGGATTCCGGTTATAATGTTGTGTTTGCCGTGCCCTGCTGCCGCTGTCAGATGGCCATTACTCTAGGCGAGCTGGCCTCAGCTCCCATGGGCTCCGATGGCTTCCTATCGCCTTGTTGGCTTTAGGAACCACTGATGACTCAATGTTGCTCAGTCGAAGTTCACCGTGCTCCATGTTCATCATTTATATGGTATGGTAGTTTATTTACAGGTAGCAGAGACCTCCTTTCTCTCATATCAATGCTAAATCACTAAATCAGAACCTGGTATGTAATTTAAAATTTTATTTTATATTTACTACCATATTTTGAGCTACAGTGGGATTGGATTAATATTGTATGACTTGTCATCTCTGTGGCAGGTATTACTGCATTATTGTCTGCCACAGTCGTCTCGTTGAGGGTGTCTCCCCGCCTTGGCCCTGCACTTCTCAGCTACCACCACCGTATTGGATAAATAAGGAAGACAGATCGAAGTGAACCGTACTTCCACCGTGCGCTCGTTCTAGAGCGGGTTGTCACTCTGGCTGCTTACGTTCTGGTTGGTGTACCAGTACAGCGAGGAGTCCTTCAGAATGAACCAGTACTTCTTCCACTTCTGAGTGAAGTAGCCCTTGGCGTCCTTCTTCTTCCACAGCCAGCCCTCACAGTCTCCGTGGCCGAGGTCCTTGCAGGAGATGCGTCTGCGGCTTCCGACTGTCAGAGAACCTGCCAGGGAGAGGGGCGGGCTCCGGGCAGCCGTTACCCTTGACGATGACAAGGTGACCTCTGAACCACATGGCATCTCACAGCCAATCCTATCCAGTCCATGAGTTGGCATTGGACACGAGTCAACCTTTAGCCCCAGCCTGACAACCAGAGGCGGATAAACGAAAACCTAGGGCCCTGGCAAAATCAGGGGCCCCTTCTCGCTTCAGGAAAAATGGAAGAGTCAAACTTATTAAATCTGGCCAGTTAATCTACAGGTCCTATATTACCCCCCCACTGTGGCCAATCTGTCAATCAGTAAATTTGATTGCCAGTCGCCTCCCTCTAGCCCCCCACCCAATGGATAAATTTTGCGTCCATCTCTTCATCCCTGATCGCACCCTCATCGTACCCCCCTCCCAGCCCAGATCTATTAATGTAACTGTCAGCATCTGCCGACCCCCCCTCAGCTGGGCGAGTTCTACCACCAGCACTGCGCGTACTGATTAGTGCATTATCGACACTGCATCTTTTTCAATCGTTTTTATGTCGTTTCTCCTACAGCTCCATCATCAACACCCTGCCCCCCCCCCCCCAAACGTCGCCTGTGCTCATATGGCATCTAGGTTCCCTTTCATTAGTCTGCACAGTTATCTGTTTGAATATGAGGCCTTCCCAACGTGGTGACAATACGGTGACAGTATGGTAGGCGGCTAGGCAGGGCCACCTTACCTTTGGTCCTCTTTTTGGTTTTAGTTCTCAGGGAAGCATAATGAAAAGACTAGATGAGGGACAGAAAGAAAGAGAGAGAGAGAGAGAGAGAGAGAGATATTAGGTTGACATCCACTCGAACCGAAGAGTGGGGAGACTCACACACTGAGCGTGTCTCCGGAATAGTGAATGTGCTCAGTTAACGGTCAGGCACGAGCAAATGGAAAAAGGCCCCTCAGTGTAATCACAGCGTCCTCGTGATGCCTGAGAAGTGGATCGGCCATCGAGCCAAGGATCCCGCCATAATTAGCGTGACCATCTCAGTAGAGGCTCATTATCTAGTCAAGAAGATACTTTAGCCAAGGCCTCCAATACATGGCAGTATGAAGGAGACGGTGCAGCTTCTGTGTGGTGGAAATATATTTCTTAGTCTGTATTGCTTTACTGGATATATGGTGTCATAAAAAACTTGACAAAAGTATAACTCTACGATAAGATGATAAACTTTATTGATCCCAATCCTGATAAACAAACTGACGATTACAACACTAAAGGAACAATATCCATACAAAGGGACTTGAGTTAATTTGTGAGTTACATCCTTTGAACATTTGCCGAGTCACTCACTTTTCTACAATGGTCTCAGAGTTGGACTAACCTTCCTCATAGATGCACCACCTTGTCTCTCAAGGCCAGAGCTGGGATACCTGTGCGGAGAAGGAGGACTGGGTTATAGATCAGCGTCCCACATTCAATAAATGCGTATCCGGCATCAGTGCGGCTCAAATTCTCCCCAAATTCCCGATGATTACAGTTAAGTCCCAAATACCGGAACGATCACGCTGCCTTCACGTGCTAACCAGAATTACGATATATACCTGCCACTGACTTGGAGGTTGGCACCTCAATGCCCCCCTCAACTCATACTTTTGAGTGGGAAACTCAGAACTAATTTTGCTACCCGAGTCCCCAAGTTGGGATGACCTTCAGCCTTCATCACTGTAGAGAGGAGGACACTTTCAGTTGTGGATGGTATGTAGTTGTTTATGCCTAGCAACACCGCTATCGTTAGCTGATGGTTATGTACATTTATAATCTGTGTACACTTCATTTTTTTGTGATATTTTTTGATCTTTTGACATCGGTTTTCATTGTAGCATGTGCATCATGGAATCAAAATAGGATTATCCCGAGAAACAGGTGAGAACATTTTAGCATCTTCCATTTTTTCATTTTTCTCCCTCAGCAAAGCACTTATATATATGTCATTACATTACATTACAAACACACACACACACACACATATATATAGATAGATAGATATATATATGTGTGTGTGTGTGTGTGTGTGTTTGTAATGTAAAGTAATGACATATATATATATGAAAATATGAAAACAGAGCTGTGTGTGTCTGTGTGTGTGTGTGTTTGTAATGTAATGTAATGACTTTACAGGCAGGATGCAGAAGGGGCCCAAGGTCAAACTAGGAGAGAATCAAAGTGCCCCCTGATTCGTGGGCTGGTACTGCGGCGATCCTCGAGGCCGGCTCACACCTGGCGCTGTCTGATGTGATCACACGGTGCAGACAGTGGGCCGCTGGGACTTTTCAGTTTAAAGACGGGCCCGTTAGCGGGGGGCTGGGGGGGGCTTTCTTTAGATGTGGGGTTTACTGACGCATCCATGCCAACATGCTCCCCTTGCGATCCTAGCCATCATAACATGTCACTGCCACTCGGTGTCACTCTGCGTGTTTATCAAAGGGACAATCTTCCTGCTCTTGTGGGGTTAAGGAGCCAAGCTTAACCCATCCATCCATCCATCCATTTTCTGAAACTGCTTAATCTCAACTGGGGTCGCGGGGGGGCCGGAGGCTATCCCAGGAACAATGGGCGCAGGCAGGAACCAACCCTGGGCAGTAGCCAACACACCGCAGGACGCACATACTCACACAACTACAGGGCCAATTTAGTCTCACAAATCAACCTATCCCGCACACTTTTGGACCATGGGACGAAACCAGAGCCCCCAACAAAAACTCATGCGAACACGGGGAGAGCGTGCAAACTCCAGAAAGGACCCGGCACTGAACCCAGAACGTTCTTGCTGTGAGGCCACTGCACCACCGTGCCTCCCAAGCTTAACCCTTAACCCTTTGATTTAGCAGACGCTTTTATCCAAAGTGACATATAATCAAGAAATCAGGGTCAAGTCCCTAGAGCAATTGGGGTTAAGGGCCTTACTCAGGGGCCCAAAGATGAAATCACTCTGCTGAGGCTGAATTTTGAACCGGCATCTTTACAGTTACAGACCTCTAACCTCAAAATATCATACTTTTGTTTTTTTTTTTGAAGAGCTCTGCATCAGAGCATTTACAATTAAGGGTTGTGCGCCGAGTCTGCACTAGGACCGGTCAGCGTTTCATTTCACAGCTTCTTGATGATGTCATCACTCACCGGTCAGCTTCTGGCCGCAGTGTGTCCCCGGCTCTCTGATGGGAAGGGGACAGAAAGGCAGATCAGGGGCCAGTGACACACAGGTGCACACACAGGCACACAACATGTACTGCGGCAGACCAAACATTTCTCACCAAAACATTCCTACAGTATCTCCCCCTACATTTAAATACCAGGCACAAGACATGGGACAAACTGGGACAAACTGGATTGGAAGTCAGTCTATCACAGGGCGCTCGCACACACACACACACACAAACACACGCATGCACATACAGACTCACACTACGGGCAATCTGAAGACACTAATTCAGTTAGTGATGGTGTGAGAGCCTCGAGGAAATGAACTAAAGGTCTGTGAGCCACAAATGAGATTATGTCTATAGTCTCTATCACTAGAGTGGATTTTGCACTGCTTTCCCATTGGCTGTGCAGATCTTGAAGAAGAAAACAAGAAATGTCCTCACCTGATTTTTAAGTTTCCGAAAATCTTACTTGTTCACAATTCTTCTAATCATCGGTTCATTCATTTGAAAAGCACCAAAGAATATAGGCTACATTTCTTTTTTGTTTATAAGTTTCAGGGTATTTACATCATTATAAACCCATGAGGAGGATATATAAACTGTGACCAGGAAAATAGGAGCTGTCAAAAAAGCATTCTCATTTAGATTAAGGCACAGCTAAAGAGGGAGATGAATCTGAAATCGTTTCATTTGGCCTGATCGAGGCGCCGGCGAGAGAGAGATTAGTCTGAGAACACTGTCCTTGCCAACCTGATGAATGCTGATGCCTTCGGAGCCCCATTGCACCATGGGAGAGCCACACTGTTCTCTGTTCACTGCTATGGAGTGGGCGGGTGGCATGCATTCAATGTGCCAATTTATCGCCCAGCCCAACCATTCTCCTCACCACCCTGAATCACCCCTACCCCAAGGAGAGACCAACGGCTTGGACAGCGAGCACGATTCTCATCTCACCATCCATTATGGACTAATCTAGGCATCCCATAACTCACAGGTGCCCTCTGGCGCATGGCTCTTGCCCCGCTTGCGGATGCGAAATACCAAGATGTCTGTCACGGCAGCCCCACGTTGTCCTCACCGTTCCCACCTATCGGTTTTGAGCACTACCCGTCACATGGCGGCCTTCTGGCCAATGGCATGCCTTCCCACACCCAGCGGTAGAGGAGCTACCGACTGGCACAAGGATGTCTTTTCAAGGCCAATGTTGCCAAAAGGTCCTCTGGTTCCTGTCTCGCTCTGTAGGTGTGAGAGCTGAGGCCAACGGGCGCACGTTTGCCGGCCTCACAGATGGGCTACATATTCGGACAGGTGGGCATGGGGTGGGGCTCTGGGTCAATTTTTATGCAAATTGCCCCTCAGCATGTTCCTAAGCATTCGACTGAAGGAGACAGAGCCAGAGACTCTTCTCACTACAGGTAATATGATAATGCAGAAAGACAAACCGGCCAGGCTTAGTATCCATTGGGTTTGGATGATAAAACAAGCATCCCCTACTTGCTCATGTGAGTTTTCCTTAAACAAAAATGTTCTGAGGGCATAACAAAAAAAATATATTGGTTCGGAGAGATAACCAATGAGATTGTAATTGTAGAGGAGGCAGGTCCAAGCAACTAGAGGAGGCAGGACAAACCAGTCAGATGTCTTATTCCCGCCTCCTCCAGTTGCTTGGACCAACCTCCGCCACAATCTAATTGGTTATCTCTCTGAATCATTTTTCCGTTCTGCCCTCAGAACATTTTTGCGTAAATAAAACTCCCACAAACACCCAACTTACACAGCGAGCTCCAAGCTTTAAAAAGGGAATTCCAGCATTGTGAACAACCCAATCGGGCAGTCAGCACTGGAGATAAAGAGTTAAGTTAAACAAAAAAAGATTTTTTTTCAAATTGATTCATGTCTTTTCCGTGACAGCCATTCCAACTGGCCGAGGGTCGCCTCGGATACAGTGTAGCGGAAACGGTATTCTGAGGGTCTGATCATGCTTGGAGCACCAGAACAGCCTTGTTCTTTGCATAAGCTATTTCTGAGGAGGAGCCCAGGGGGCATAAGAGGTCCGGACGTGGAGAGAGGGAGGCTGTTGGCGGCCCTGGCTTCAGGATCGGCAGCTGTGATCTCTCCTTACCAATCAGCTACTAATCGGCCTGCTGTGAGCAGCGTTATTACAGTTAACTAAAGCTAAAAGAAAACATTTTCAGAAACTGAAATACAATAACAGAGACAAGTAAAAAACTACAACGAAAAAACTATATAAATTGCTTCAGAAACTAACATAGAATAAAAACAAACATCAGATACTTTCCGTTTGATTGGTGTATC
Organism: Mormyrops attenuatus; assembly: GCA_026777985.1. Classification (NCBI taxonomy): domain Eukaryota; kingdom Metazoa; phylum Chordata; class Actinopteri; order Osteoglossiformes; family Mormyridae; genus Mormyrops; species Mormyrops attenuatus. The sequence goes on along the minus strand of JAODKC010000002.1, from coordinate 173,071 downwards.
TTTAAACACCATTGATAATACCTAGAACACGATTTGCCTATTTTGAGGGCATAAGTACAGATTGTGTATCTGTGTAGGACTACACGACTATCTCAAGGGCAGACGTATTCAACTGTCAGTCTACCCCTAGAAACAAAATTACCATTAAACAAAATTAACTTAAACTGAAACTGAAATATATAAAAACTAAATAGAAATATTTCTAAGAAAAAAAAACACACTTATATGCTAACTAAAATTAAACTTGATTTCTAATGAAAATTGAAAACAAGAGTAAAAAAAAAGCTAATTAAAAAGAATAAAATAAACAGTACTATAACAACACTGGCTTTGGGGCGCCACCGGCAGCAATTAGACTCTGACCGCAGCGCAGCTAATTTCATCTGCAGAAAGTGGGTTTCTCTCAGTGTGCGAAATACCTGTCAATATTCGGGGGGGGGTCCCCATCTCCCTATTGTTGCGCAATACCAATCTTGAGACCCCCTTAAAATTTTTGCTTTTGAGGCTTTCAGGGGGTCTCATGGGTTAATCGGGGGTGTCGGACCCCCCTGTATTTCGCACACTGGTTTCTCTCTCCTCTACGAGGCCAGTTAGCCCTGAACTGATTCAAGAAACAGCCATGGAAATGGGCACAAAGCCTACGTAACCTATATTGCTATATTATTAATGGGAGAAGAAAAAACTCCACCTGTTCACCTCTTCACATGAAATGAATGACAGCTTACCAGGAAAGCGCTAAAATGTATTAAAATGTATATTTAAATAGGTTAGTAGGAATCAAAAACCACGGTAGCCAAAGCTAACAGGCGTTTCACAGTGAAAGCTTTCCAGGCATTTAGAATATTTACAGTATTATAGTCTTGCAACTATCCTTCAACCAAAATTCCTACGAGGCTGTGCTTCTTCTTTTAAAGACTTTATTGAGTTCTCAGGTAATACAGGTACTGTAAGTCCCGACTTGTAAAAGAAGACTTTTTGAGTTTGCGAAACTGAGGACTTTTTTTTACATGAGAATATTCAACATGCGCCTCAATATCAACATATAACTTTATTTGCAGCAAATGGGTCAGTGGAATCGAGGAAAGAGAAGGAGGGAGAGACTCACGTGATAAAATGGCACAGTGTTATTTTCGGGCAGTGGGAAGGGCAGCCCCTCAGGGGGTCCTGAGTCCAGTCTAACAGTGGAGGCCAGCAGGGTGGGGCTGATTGGGTAGTTGGGGCTGCTGGGGCTCTTGCCCTTCTTGCGCGCACGCCGGCCCGTGTCCCGCTTGCAGTCGCGGGGGATATCGGGGTCCTCCTGGATGACCAGAATCTTGTCGTCGCTCAGGTAGTGCAACAGCGAGCTTTCGGAATCTGCGCGGGAGGAACGGGGAAAAAGCTGCTGGTCAGGTGACGTGGCATTGATGGTCTTTGTCAGCCAGAGCAGAGCGGTTAGTCAAAGCTGCTTAATGGCACCTGAATTAGGAAAGGAAAGATTAATCCCATGTTGGACTTTACAGCTGTCCCGATAAGCAGGTACCTGAAAAAACGTACTTTTTAAATATCTAGATTCACCTTTTGGTAAAGCTTTGTATCGTAAGCTCATCCATTTTATATGTCCTATGCAGGGTTATGGAGCCACTCCCAGAAGCTATGGGTGTAGGGCACAGAACATCCATAGAATGGGGGCGGGGGGGGCAACACACCACAGAGCACATTCAGACACCATTCACCAATATGGACAACCTGACAACTCCAATTCACCTCAGCATGATTGCGGACTGGCGGCGGGATAGAGATTCTAGAGGAAACCCCATGATGACACGGGGAGAACATGCAAACTCCACACATGTAGGGCTGACAGAGACTTGAATGCTGGTCCCAGAGGTGTGAGATAGCAGTGCTAACCACCCTGCCACCCACATTGCAAGTTACGTTGGATACGAGTAAATCAAACATATACATAGTTACAATGTTTCACAGCTACAATATTGTCATTTCAAGTATCAAAAAAAAAACAAAGCCAGCAATCAAAGTCAGCATCCATCACCTAGATATTATAGATCCTTTGACTGATTTTCGCTTTTTATACGTATAGCTAAGGACAGAGAGGCAGGCTGACATTCAGGTCTTTCGTACATAGTTAGAGGTTAGCCATTTCACGGCCAGATCAATTTTCGTCCAAAATGTATGAACAACCAAAAACCTTACAATATTATGTGGTTAGTTTTTAAATATATAGTTATTTTCAGTATAGTTATTTTATATAGGCTCATCGGCACATTTCACGGGAGCTGAAAAGGCCAGTAAATGTGCTGATGTGAGAAGCAGGCTGGTGTGGTCAGCACGGAGGGACACAGGCGGGGAGGCGTTCAGGGGCTTAGCGGTGCCAGAGCCCACAACAGCGCTGGAACGGCTGCCATCCCCGCCGGCCGCGTCCGCTACGTCTGGCTGCTAGGCAACGAGCTTCCCCGCAGCCTCAGATGTGTCGGACGGGTCCGGGCCTGGATATCTGACACGCACAGCATGAGTCATCACGACTCTCAGCGACGTGCGTCCTCAATCAGAGCGGCGGCCGCGTGCACACAGGCGTGTGTGGGAGAGAGGTCATTCTGGTGGGTGGAGACTATATATAGCCCCGCGCGCGTGTGTGTAGGGTGCAATTGGCCCACCCCCCACCTTACCAGGGGCTGCCAGGCTAACGTAATGAAAGCTGCCTCTGTCATATTGCCTCTGCTCCCTGAATGCTAATGGTGGTCATGCTGGAAAGAGCAAGCAGGAGGGCAGAGGGAGTGAGAGAAGCCAACCCCTCCCTCTCTTCTCTCTCCCTCCACCTGCTCTCTTTCAGGCTAGGTGTTCTTTCATTAGCTCTCCAGCACCATAACCAATCCTACGCATTAATACCTCCAGTCAAAACAAACAAACAAAAAAAAACAATACTTCTGTAAACAAATAATTAAAATGGCAGGTCAGGGGATGGAAATAAATGCAGTAATCATCTGGACAAAAGGTCCCAGAGGGAACCTGTCCTTATCCATCTCAGCAGGCGCTAATTCTGGACAGGGATGTGCGATTTGTTCCCAGGTTGGATGGAGCCCCTGTCTCCCTGGGTGATGGGGCCCACGGCGACAGCCAATTAGACGAAGGGGCCCCTTTAGAAAAGCAACATTCAGCCATGTGACTTTTATTGGCTCCCAGTAAACGAGCGGCCATTGTGACACCCGACGTCGGTGGCTGTGTTGGGGTGATAACCCAGATCAGAAAATGGAGGGCTGTTCCTTTAAATTAAAAAAGTGAACAATTCTTGGGAGCAAAATGGACCATTCTTTCATTGGAGAGGCAATAAATATAAGGCAAGACTGGGCCTGTTCAAGGAGAGATGCTGAAAATTAAGGATTAATTCCCATGATTAAGGAAGCATGGAGATCAAGGGTCTGGCAGAGAGAGAATTAGCAGGTGAAAATCCGCACAGTCATGACTGCTGGACTGAGGACGGCTAACTATCTGGTTAAATTTCTAATGTCTTCTGTTAGGTATCGTCTCATCTCCTTTTGCCATTTTAACCGTAGAAACTATTCTTTCATAATTTACAGAGCTGTCACACGGTGATTGCCACATCACGATCACACAGAGTATGAAGACGAAAATTTCTATGAGTTTTTTTTTTTATGATAACAATCCATTCTCTTTGTTCCCAAAAACACGCTATTTGTATTTGACAGGGGTGACTGCATTATTCAAAGCTTAATAATGCATATTTAATCAATAAGCTTGGATATAAATGCGGGCGTTTCGATCTGTCGCCGCGGGAAGTCGTGTGTGATCGGGGTCTTTTCAGACCAGCCGTCTTTGATCTTCTGCCCTGTGCGGCTCCACACGCCTGGATCCGACAGAAAAAAATGGGAACAGCGAGAGAGCACTATAGCTGCCTCTGAAATTATTGTTTTAATTGCTGCATGTCTGTCCGCGTCTAAGATGCGATCTGCTGCTTAGAACCTGATCGATGCTACATTTAAAATAAAAAAAGAAAAGAAGAGCCACAGTCAGCCTTGTTAGGAAGTATTTGAGGTATTTCGGGCTTGCTCTGCTTAAGTGGGTAAATAAATTGGAGATTAGTTTAAAAAAAACTGAAAGCTACAGTGCATCTGTCGCAAAAAAACTGCATATTGCTATAATACCCTCCGCCTAGTTAAAGCTCAGAAACAAGGAGACATTACCACGGATCAGCGGTTTGGAGCCCTTACGTCCACAGTTTGACACACATTTTACAATAATATTTTTTTGAACGTTACAATATTTGTTGTTATGTTATACCATTGTAGTAGACAACTGCATTATTCATCATTCATAACCGCTTATGTAAGACATAGTTTGTGGAGCATATCCCAAAAAGTACGGAGGAAATCTCCCGGATGTGATGCCAGACGTTTACCGGGGAAATGCGCACAAGCTGCTGGCGATTTAAAGACTAGCTCACCTGATCACAGGCTTTCGGAGCGCGGAAAAAACCTCGCAAATTGCACACACGGGCTATATAAGGAGGCTGATGGAATCAAGCCACCAGCACTGGAAGTGTTATGCAATAGCGCCTACCGCTAACCCGTCGTGCCGCCCACTTTAAACCAATATTTACGAAATATTATTAGTGAAGATGTTTTGGCGTGATATTACACTGCACGGACAGACCGCTACTGCATTATTCATCTTATTCTGATGAATGCATAAATCTGTCGAGACTGAAACTGGTTCATTCAGCTTGGATTCTGCGGGGATCTGTCCTTCCTTGTCTGGGAGGTGAAGCTGTAGACCTGTGATCACGGTCCAGTTGGAAAAGCGAGAGCGCCGGCCTGGGTCTATAAGGGTCCGCTTATAGGCGCGGACGCTTCCCAAAGCTCGCTATGCTGACAGCAAACATAAAACAAGTAATTGTTCTGCTCCGGACTGGCATTCGGGGGGAACTAAGAGGTTGCTTTTCTGCGTACCTCTACCCGCTGTATCGGCTCCCTGTACTCGTAAATAATCAGTCAAAGCTGCAACTACAGTAACCCTACGACTAATAAATGACTAATAAAAACGAGATGTCTTCGTTTCACAAGTACAGTTTAAGCGACAGCCCGTAATAGGTTAAAAAAAAATCTCATTGGGTTCGTGACTTTCGGAGGGAAAGTCGTCATCGTGAATTAATCACCCCCCCCTCCCCCCAGAAGTCATTGTTGCAGGTTGCACCTTCTTGTGTGAAATTACTTCAGGGAGCGTTTGATTGCTTTTCATTTGAATGTGCAAATGCTTTGTCACCTTCCTGTAAAAGTTATTCACTTTTAAAACTTTCATATTATTTATGCTTGTTTGGATCACGGGCTAACGCAATAAATAATCTCCATTCATGATAATGATTAATTGCTGATGATATCTTTGTCATTTTATAATTATAATATCATATATTTACAATTATAATGAATGATTACATAGAGGAAAATGCTCTTTACTGTCATTTCCTTTGCATCCATCCGAACACGTGCGGATTTGGGACGCACATTTGCCCTAATTACTAAAAACAAAAAACGGCACATCTAAGTGGTCTTTTGTCAAATCCCAAACAATAGTTGCCATATGGCTCAGAGAGGCTTGCTAGAACATTTCAGTTCGCTGGCCAGGGACGACGTGGGGGGGATGCTTAATTGGATCAATATTCTTTCTTCTTCTTTTCTATCCAGCAAATCTTTTCTTGTCATTTTCTATCTGATCCAAGTTTCTAAAGGTATTTTAAAAACATGTTTCTTTTAAACGGCAACATCAACACGATTTGATGCCAAGGTAAAAATATATATTTTAAGCAGCAACACATGTCCTTGCATGGCTGGCTAATTTGTAATGGGCGGGACAACAAATTCCCGATGGAGACTCTCCACTTACCCAGTGACTGTATGAACCAGCAATATGTCTGCACAGCTTTCAGCAGAGGTGGAATTCTTAATCATCAACGTGTTACTATTGGGCGTTTCACTCAGACGAATTCCCTTTCCGAACAATCTCCGCGCGGTGTGTGTGTGTGTGTGTGTGGGGGGGGGAGTACTCCATAATAATTAATTTTAGATTTTTGATTTGTTTTTTGCAGCTGTGTTCCAACTTCAGAGGCATCACACTCCTCAGTGGTCTATACTGGGGTACTGGAGAGGACGGTCTGTCCGTTGGTCAAGCCTCAGACCCAGGAGGGGCGCGAAAGACTGGACCAGAATATTACCGTCACAAGGATACTGGATAGTTCATGGGAGTTTGTCCAACCAGTCTGCATATGTTTTGTGGACTTGGAAAAAGCATACGATCGTGCCCCTCAAGGGGTCCTGGGGGGGGGGGGGGTGCTTTGGGAGTATGAGATGCCAAGTCTGTTGTTGTGGGCCATCAGGTCCCTATATAACTGGAATGAGAGTTTGGTTCACATTGCCAGCAGTAAGTGAGACTTGTTCCCGGCGGGTGTTGGACTCCACCAGAGCTACCCTTTGTCACCAATTCTGTTAATAACTTTTCTGGATTGAATTTCTAGGCGCAGCCAAAGGGTGGAGGGATTTCGGTTCAAGAGCCTCAGGATCGCATCTTTGTTTGCAGACGATATGGTCCTGTGAGTGTCATCGGGCTATGACCTTGAGCATGCACTAGGGCAGTTTGCCACTGAGTGTGAAGCGGCCGCGATGAGGATCAGCACCTGCAAGTGTGAGGCCATGATTCTTGACCAGAAAAGGGTGGATTGCCCTCTTATGGTGGTGGGTGAGTTACTGCCTCAAGAGGAGGAGCTTAAGTATCATGGGGTCTTGTGCACGAGTGAAGGAAGAAGAGAGCAGGGGATCGACAGATGGATCGTGCAGCATCAGCAGTTACGCTGAGCCGGAAGACGAAGCTATTGATTTACCGGTCGATCTATGTTCCTGCCCTCACCTATGGTCCTGAGCTAAAATGGGCTTCCTTCACAGGGTGTCTGGGCTCAGCCTTAGAGATAGGGTGAGGAGCTCGGACATTCGGGAGGGGCTCAAGGTGGACCTGCTGCTCCTCCACATCGAAAGGAGCCAATTTAGGCGGTTTGGGCATCTGTCTAATATGCCTCCTGGGCGGCTCCCTGGGGAGGTGCTTCAGGCATGTCCAACCGGGAGGAGGCCCCAGGGCAGACCCAGGACACGCTGGAGAGATTATATCTCTCGGCTGGCCTGGGAATGGCTTAGTATTCCCCCGGTGGGCCAGAAGGAGGTAGCTGAGGAGGCCCAGGCATCCCTGCTTAGACTGCTGCCCCCACAGCCCAGACCCGGATGAGTGGAAGAAAATGGATGGATGGATGGAAGGATGGATGGATGGAAGGAATTTTTGCAGCACTGTACTGCAGAAGGCTTTATATCCATTATCGTCACATGGGGGAAACAGCAGCTAGAGTATTCAAGTGTAAAGACGCACTCCGCTAGACTTGTTTTCGAGGTGGAGGACTTGAAATGGAAACTTTGTTTTTCATCCTAAAAGTGATTTCTAAAAAGCAGGGCACAGGTTTGACCTGCCCGCGTGCTGCTGTAAGTACTACTGCTGGAAGGGAACCTTGTCTGATGCCAATTTTCACAGTCGGTGACAATCAAACAATAGCAGAAACGGAATATTTTCATGAGCGCAGGGATCTTTCTATAGCAGAAAATCTGTTATGATAATATCAACGTAAGAAAAAAATACTATGGCTAAAATAACATGATTTTAAAGTACATTTTCATAATTAAACATTTTCACAGTATATATTTCCAACCACCCAGCACTAAATAAACCAGACGTATCACCATACACCAAATACTTCATACAGTAATTTGCAGATGGTGTGAAACAGGTCAGAGGGATCTCTCTCTACAAAATTAAGTCTCCATTGGCTTTGTAAATTAAGTCTCCATTGGCTTTGTGAAATGACTGCTTTGATGGTCTTTCAAAATGACAGTAAAATATTAAGTTAAACTATTTCTGAGATAAGAAGTTGTGAAATAGTTCTGTCAAATGACAAATTTCAGGTCCGGCGTTGTGTGCCAGTGAGGTTCTTCAGATTATTTAAGGGCTGTGGGATTATAAATGGGCTATATGTGGACTGAGATACACAAAGGCAACTTAAACAAGCGGCGTCTCTCAGTGCTGAGCATGCTGGGAGATGAGAATGATTTTCTGTGCAGGAGAAGAGCACAGGATGTCAGGGGGAAAAAAGTTTAATGCAATTCAGAGAATTTTACATATTTTTCCATTTGCTTTTGGCTAAACTTGACTTTGAAAACTATTACATTTTTGTGGTATTCTTTCCCCATTTTTATTCTGATTTTACACTGTTGTTTCCTTCTATTGCTCAATTCATAATGATGCTATACCGTTTTATCGCTGGCGGTATTAACGAAAAATGACGAAGGCTGCTAAATTTATGATTTTGACCATTGTATTTTTTGTCTTGCTGGGTTTACAGCATTCTGAAATGTTCAGAAGCATTCCATAGCTCAAAGTCATTCATTTCGGCATTTGAGACAAAACACTGGGGTTTTTCGTTTGTTTGGCACACGCTATGTTCATGAATTTTAATGAATCGCGTAGACGTCCGTTAGGCATTACATCATAACACGCGGCAACACGGAAAGGCAGAATGCAGACAACATGCGATACAGCTCTGAGCTGACACCGGGACGAAGGGCAGAGGCTGATAACGAGTGTGAGTCACTGGTACGACAGGGGAGGGGGCTGGGGGGGGGGGCATATGCGTGTCGCATGCGTGTTTAGGGCACGTTCGGATTCAGAGGGAGCCCTCTGATTCCTGGGACCCACCTCGACTACCTCTCTTGTATACATGGGACTCCCTTGTTTCCGGCATCCAGTTGTACTCCGTCGGCATGGAAACGGGTCTGAGGTCACCTGGAAAGAAGCCCAAGGAGAGTCGGAGAGTCTCGCCAGGAGGGGCAGGGCTATGGGGGGTCAGAGGTAAGGGGTTGTGTATATGTGAGCAGGAAAAGGTGAACGGAGGGGGTGGAGGGACTGGAGGCAGGTATGTGGGGGTGTGGGGGCAGGGTATCAGCGTGTTGCGGGGGGGGGGGCATGGGGGCAGCACTCTATTTTTCTTCCCAGGTATCAGACAAGTGGAGCGGGCCCTTCTGAGTACCGGCCACCATGTTTGAGCAATCTGTGACCCCTCCCAGTTCGCAGTGTCCCTCACGTCACTACAGTCCGACAGGTCTATCTCCACAGAGGCAGGTGTGGCATTTTCTGGCAAGAGAGCCCCCCCTTTCCTAGAAAGCATTCTTCCCTTCCTCCCTTTTTAGGTATTAAACACAGACATTTTCAGACACCAAAAACAAAAAAACCTGTGAGAAACGTGCGGAACATACAGCAGGATTGTACGCGGTAACCAGGAGCACATGCGGCATGAGGTCACGGAGGAAGTGGGTCACCCAATGGCAGAACGTGCCGGAACACGGGGGGGAGCCAGAGGGTGCCGTGGGTGGTGATGGAACTTGGAAAGGGGTGCAGGGGGAGGGGGGGCTTACCATGAGTGGGGGTCTTATCTCGCCGGCGGACGCTGGTGGAGCGGCCCCGGTCGTATTCGGGGCCCAGCGGCGGACCCTCGCCTTCCATGACCGTGTAGTACTTGCCGCTCTCGTGGTCGAGGTAGTAGCTTGGGGAGTCGGAGCTCTTCATGCCCGACTTGGCCACGCCGTACTTGCTGATGTCATCACATGACATAATGCCCATCTCATCCCTGCGGTGAGGGGCGGAAAGGGGTGGCCATTAACGCTGGGGGGAGCCACGTAAGCATAACGCGGGGATAACCACCAGCATTATGGGTGATGTCAGGAACTGGAAGCTGATCGATCTGAAATATCCAAGAAAAAATTTGGGGAGGCAGGAATGGACCGGGACATGCCTATGGCCCTACCTGGCACCATAGAGCCCAGAAACGGGGGACAGGATGAAGACATCATGCATGTTGGACCCGTCCATCTTGGAAGACATGCCCATGGTGCTGGTCGGGGTGGTGGAGTCGCTGTTGGGACTGGTTGGGATGGGCTGGGGAGGGAAGAAAACCAAAAAATAGGAAGGGAGAGAATAAGAAGAGATTGAGGACAGAGAGTCGGGGCCAGGGGACAATCATCGGAGCTAGCGCCCTCTTCTGGGACGGCTGCCCAAATGCCACAGCTGGGAGGCACCGCTAGGATATCCCAGCGCCAGGAGAACGGTTGGGTCGCCACCTCACGGTTTTCATTCCGGCTGCATTTCTATCAACCCGTGACGCTGTCACCCTTTCTCACGATGCGCACGGCCAGCGCACGTCTCTCCTCGAAGACAACTGAGTCACGACGGCATGATTAATCCTCCGTATTTATTACCTGCGAGGATGCTGGCGTTTCCCCCACGCCCCCCCCCCCCCAACCCCCTGCACTCATTTCCATGCTAATGAACAGAGGAGGGGACAGGGAACAGCGAGGAGCCGATCGCGCGATGAATACATCTAACCTTGGAATTTCCCCCAGCTGACCAATCAGATACAGGATGGTTAGGACCTGTCATTCTACCCTTAGCAACCATGTGCACATACTTAGCAACCAGGAAACGCTTGACAGAAGTCTCTTGACAACCCTGGCTCTCTTGCATCCAGAAGCAAGAACATGTGAATACTAATAAATGGCTAAAAATAGACGTGCGACCGGGCAGAGGTCAAAAGCACATCAAACCATACTGTAGATCTAATTAACTGAACCCAGGTGCCCATGTTTCCTGTGAAGTTATTGGATGCATTATATAAGCTTCAAAACGAAACATTTCTTGTTATTAATTAATGAAACACCGTAGCACTATTCAGAGCAACTTGATTGCTTCCAATATTACATCCCTGAATATAAGAATATTAGTTTCAAATCAACTGGGGGACAAACTGTCTGTTTGTGCTCTTCTGAATTTCAAAAGATTGCTGAAGAACTCCAAACCGGTAGCACTCTAGGATGAGATGTCTGTTCCTATGACAACAAGGGCTATCTCCTAATTTGGATGGAAACACAAAGAGATTGCTTTTTTTAATGTGGCTGGGGTTTCCATCATGTGATCTGGTAATCTGATTTGTGTTCCTGTGGGTGAAGAATGGAACAGAGCAGAATACCTAAAAAATAAGGTCTGATCTTGTAGGTCGCAGAATGGAAAACTGTGGTATAGAGTGGTTTTTAAAGCCGCCCTGAGGGCTAATGTTGTACAAATGGTGCATATACAAAGATTTGTGTAAATGTAAATACATGTGTACACGCTACATGGTCACTTGGTCACCGACGCATCACCAGTGAGCTACTAGTATCTGGCCCAGGGCAAATGAGTAGCTTGCAGAACACTTTTTAGAAACAGAATTCATCATATTCATTACAGTTTATTTAATTTCGTTTACACGTGTATATATTGGGGCGCTATAAGGGATTTCACTTTTCAAGTCTCGGACAGTGAGCCTCACGGCGTGCAGCAGAGTGGCCGGCCAAAAGGAAATTAGTCCGTTGGCAAGTTTTATTGTTATCCATGCCCTTTTAGCTATCACTCTGTCACTCTAAAGGCTGGATATATATATATATATATCCACGTGTGTGTATGTGTGTGGTATTTATACCGTATATATGTGTGAGAGTGTTTATAGATACATTGCCACAGTGATATTTTACTATAATATATGTATAAACGTGGGTGTATCTACACACACACACACACACACACACACACCTTGCCTTTGGTATAACTACAGTTAGTATTGCATATACGAATCAGGTTGGTCCCCTCTGCTGTCCCACAGACAGGTGCGGGGGGCAGGAGTACATTGTCTCGATGCATGCTGACACCCCCAAAGATTTGGCGCACAGCGATTGGGGGGGGAGATGCCACTTCCACGACGCCAGCGGGATCATGACAGGGACCGGAAAGCAAACGGCAATTTGCTAATTACGGAGCCCGGCTGGCTTTCCCTGCGAGACGGCCCCGCGCTGACAGGGCGTGCTGCAGCCTGATGGGAAGATTACAGGCCGCGGATGCACGGGGGGCACTGCTGCCCCCTAGAGGAGCATCGTCACCCCAGCCTAGTCCCCTCTGACACAACCAACTTTTTTTTGACGTGTTGCAGAACGATTTATTAAGAACACACCGTTTATGTTTTCAGCTACTCGGTGAGCATTAAATAAATATGTCTATCAAAGTAAATGTTTCTGGTACAAAAAAAAGAAATGTATTGCAAAATAACGTGTGATGAAGTATCCAGCTCTGTCTCAAAGCTGGGTGTGGCCTCAGTGCGCCCAACGGAACTGAAAAAGGGAGCCGGTAGACCGGTATCCGTGGTAACAGCGGTTGGTGAGCTTGGCTGTTGGATGAACGTGTTGGGACAGTGTTAATCGGGTTCAGTCTCCAGTCCCGCGTAGTTCTGGGCTATAATGAGGCTGAAGGAGCCGCTAGACACCCACCATGATGTATGTACACCCTCCCCCCCCCACCACCAAAACTGTCTCAGACTGAAATCTGGATTTAGAGGCATGTGTCATGACCCAGTTGCCGCAGCCACTTTGGGGCACGTCCCTGGCACAGATTTGCCCAGGAACACAGCATGGGAGCTCAAAAGGGAAAAAAAACACACTGGAATAAAACCGGAACCCAGCGCAGTTCGAACACTGCGTCCCTACGTGACACCCTTCACCACGGGACCAAAACGACGTATTACTCAGCACTGAGCCTAGATGTCAAACAGTCACGTTCACGTGGGTACAACCTCATATACCAGGAAATCACTGCCACCAATTCTCCCTCAACATTCCCATGTCCGCTGCTGCTGAAACAAGTATCTTACTCTTGGCAAAGTGCATTATGGGAGAACAGGACATAAAATGCACGATTCCGCGGCAGGGGTGCAGAGCAGGCACACAGAAACTCAGAGAAAGGCACAGGGAAATGCATTCGTTACAGAGCTACAGCAGCAGGCAGAGGTGCTGCAGTGTTTCATGGTGCTGGACCCCTGCCCTGTTCTTAGGGCGCACATGCAGAGCCCATGGATGGAAAACAAAGGAAAAGCAGCATTGTGCTCTTCAGGAGCAGCGTGAGGATTAGCCAGGGTCGCGTCAACAAAACGTTCGCTAATCCTGCTCCTTCCTTGTTTTGTTTTTAACGCTGATCTTGATTTGGCAAGCGAGGGCCCTCCTTCAGGGGAGCAGATGGCCCAGTCCTTTCTCCGCTAAATGTCTTGCGACACAGAGTTAAGTACAAACAGCCTCTTCGCGCACGTCCTTCATCCACATAGGGTTGCACCAAGGGCGCCATTCTGGGAGGGACGTGACACGCGCACGGAATCGCTGATATCGCTCCCTTCGTTTCAACGTGCGGCTTCGGTGATGTGGGTAAAGGGTGTTTAATGTATTTATGGACGGGAAGGTCCTTTTAGAAATGGAATGGGAACTGGTATTCGGGGGGGGGGGGGGGGGCCGGGAAACCCGGGGGGGGGGGGGGGGGGAAATACCCCCAAAGGGAGGGACCCCCGGGCCAACAACCCCACCAACCCCCATGAAAATGAATA
>JAODKC010000002.1:146959-159091 GCA_026777985.1 Mormyrops attenuatus | reverse complement strand
CTCCCCACCCCCCATCTCGCTGCGGAGATTTTCCTGCCCCTTCACCAGAACAGAAGGGACTGGAACCGTCACCGGACAAGTGTGCTACCAGGATTCCTCCCATTATGCGTATCCATCCATCTCCCATGGGGGGGCATGGAACGTGGGGCCTGTCCCAGGAAGCACAGGATGGGGGGGCACCCTGGACAGGATTCCACACACTCACACACATGAGGCTTTATGTTGGATATTTATAAAATCAGCTTCTTCGTTTAATGATCTGAATTACATTTATAGTACTTAGAATAAACACACTATTCACAATCCAGCTGAAACTATTATCTGTAAGAAACAATACAGATCTTTGCCAGCTAAGCTTTGGTACTCATAGTTGACATGCTGAATGCACAGAAATGGACAGGGATAAAGATTTGAGTCACTTTGACAAGGACCAAATCATTTTGGTCAAATAACTGGGTCACTGCATCTCTGAAACGACAAGGCTTATGGGGTGTCACAGTCAGCCGTGGGGGGTACCTGCTGAGGGGGTGTTTGGCAGCCAGGACTCATGAATGTAAGACGTGAATGAAGGCTGTCTTGTGTGGTACAAAGCAACGGAAGGGCTACTGTAACACAAATGGGAGATAATTTTGATGATCATCACAGGAGTGATGTCTCATAGCACAGTGCATGGAGTCCTGCTGCGTAAGGGGCTGCATGGCCGCAGGGCAGTCAGAGTGCCCATGCTGAGATACACACACACACGCACAGTCATGTGATCATATTTTTTTGGGGGCTGCTCATTCATTTGTATGGGAAAAATGCTAATGCTAACTATGACAACCTTAACCAGGAAACTGGTCCCCATAAGGTAAAAAAAAACGGGTATTCATCACGTTGTGGGGACATTTGGCCTTTTGGAGTATAAGGGAGGTAAAGAACTGTCCTTAATTTGTATTTGAGCTGCCTTTCAATACATTATATTGTTTTTACCATTCAATAAACCAAGTGGATTCCTTACATATATGCAGATTATCCATAAATTAAATTTACAGTAACGCAAAAAAACAAACAAGAATTTCTTCTATTCTCCAAAAGGTTACTGACGTCTGGTTCCATACCTAGATGAACGCCGCTTCAGTTCCAAAACCTCTCCTCAGGGGCACCTCAGCCATTCCATACATGCGTTAAATTTCACCACCAGCTGAATTAATGAATGAACTCGACGAGGTATCGAATAGCCAAGCAAGGTGTGCTATTCGTCAACAAATACATTAGACTGATGGTATAAATATTGAGGTGATTTTTAGGAGAGGTATTGAAAATGCTGCCACAACGTAAAGACATTATGTCACAGTTTTAAACCAATATGAAGACCATTTAAGCATTTTCTTAGACTGCCTTAGACTTTTGCAGATTTTTTTTTTTTTACAGATTTTCATGTATCCCTTTATATAGAAAAACTGAATTAAAGGATCTATGACACAAACTGCACATAAGGGAAACAACGAACGTATAAGAAAACTAACATCTGTTACATGACATAAATGGAGTCTAGTGCCCCCACACAGATATTGCCCTAATTCCCCACCCGAGAACTTGGGGGAACTTCCCCTTCAGAGCTGTGCTTTCTGTCTCCATTGCTTCCCTGCTCCTGACACCGCCGGCAAGGTTAATGGAGACATTAGGTCTGTTTTTATTTTAATTACATTTCATTTCATGTTTTATTCAGACGTCGACAGGACGCTTATCGATCAAACGTGACAATCAGCCGTGGCCACGAGTGATTGGCTTTCGTCTCGGATTTAATCATGCTCTGAATAATCGTGGAATAATTTACTGAGTTTACCGTATGAAAAAAATCAATCTGCGGCGCACTCATTTCTGATGCGCGATCTGATATGGGCCTTTGTGAGGCTCTCATTCATGAGGGACCTTTGGCATCTCATCTCGACAGCCAGGAGATAAGGGGGTGCAGCTGTTGTACCATTGAGGATGGTTCGTCAGCTGAAGAGCTCCAGCTAACACCCAGAACGCAAAAGAAACAAAGTGAGAAAATGCAAAGCAGGTCGGTCATTTCAGGATGAAATATTTGCAACAAAGGAAATCATCAGATGTTCTTCTGGCAGTGGCATGACGCTGAAGCTGATTGGCCTGGATAAATGGAGCAGGTGTTGATGAGAAGCTGGAAGAAGCAGGGGTGGGGGGTGTGTGTAAGTACCTGGAGGGCCAGGGGTTTCCAGCGAGCATTCTTGAGCAAGGCGGGGGCAGAGGTTAGGGTATTCTGCGGCCTCTTCTTCAGGGTGAGGATGACGCCACTGGGGTCCTCTCTGAGAGCGTTGACCAAGTTCTTCAGCTGCCAGCCCACCTGCGGAAGCACAGACACCAATGCCACGAAACCGTCCCTGCATGCACCCACCTGCTCCTGCCAGCCAAGTGCCCCCTACTGTATAGGAGGCCTCACTGCAGCTGGCTACTCTGAAGTTGAAACCCAACCAAAAGGAAACATCAATCCAGCATGTGTATATTAATTCTATTAGTTGATACTAATAGAATTAAGAATTAAATGGAAGAAAAATCAAATTAAAATCGAGGAAAGACGTTTGGACATATGACAATGAAGATGTTAGCGATAATGCATTACAATATGTAACTATTACATAAAGTATTATTAGGAATAAAACAAAAACAAATGTTTGGAAAAATGTTCATGATCAGAATTTATGGACCCTAAAAACCAGGAACACAAGTCTCACAAGTGATTGGACCACAACCGAACTGCACTACAAGGTATGTGGCCAGAACAGCCACATAACTATGATCGCTGATACCATAACTACCCTGAGAAACAGAAGGACCAGGACTAGCAGACCAAGTGCCTATGACTAACAGCATTCTCCACCCATTCTTCCATCTTTCATACCCGCTTGTCCTATGCAAGGTCGTGGGGTTGAGAGCCTATGACCCATAAACATCTCTGGACTGCAAGTACCGTTACGAGTAGGATCACATGAAACCAAACCAGAGAATAAAAAACTGAGAATACATTTATTTAGCTGACACTTTCATCCAAAGCAACATACAATCGAGAAGCAGGATCACCCAGTCCCTGCAGCAGGTGGGGGTTCAGGACCTTATTTATGGGCCCAACAGTGAAATCAGTCTGCCAACCATGGGATTTGAACTGGTGACCTTCCGATGACCTGCTAAGCCACACACACGGGGGCTACAATTAACAGATTCATGATTAATGGATGAAGTGAGAGAAGGACAAAGGAGAGCAGGAAACTTTCCTGCGTCTGTTCATTCTGTTTGGCAGACTGAGCTCTTACAAGCCTCTTGGGGTCAGCGGGTTCCTGATGGGTGGTGGCGACCCGGTCAGAGAATCTTTAACCCCCCATGTAGGAGGAGGGACCGCAAGCCCGCTGTCCCTGACCCCTGCTGATGAGCTGTCAGAGGCCCCCATGGTGCTCGTAGCTCAGTGCCTCGCCCGAGTCTCCTGGGTGAGCATGCCAATTCTGGTGGAGGACAGCTGGTGCGACAGGCAGCGGCCACCAGGAGGAGCTCCCGGCGCTGACCTGTCACAGATGGACGAGATTCATCCCCCCCGGAGGGCTCATTTTGCCGCCTGGGCTGCCGCGGCAAATTCCAACTAAAAACTGCCGTCTCCCCCTCTTCCCCACGCAGCGTTGTATCCGTATTCCAGGGATGCATTCGGGAAAGGATGAAAAGCTATACTGAGCAGCTTTGCTTAGTCCCAAGCAGTTGTTATAGGGCTTCATCTGTCATCCGCATGTCTTTTGCCAAGTTAGGGTCTTTGCTCTTGGGTTAACCCATCCCCAAAAGTATAGATAAACAGCCCTCCCCTGAATCAATAACATCTCCTTCTATTGCTAAGGAGTTGCAGTGGTTACTTTGAAGAGGTGTGTGGCTCAGTGGGTTTGGCCTCTCTGCCTGCTAGCAGAAGGATGTGGGATTGAATCCCCTCCTCAGCAGAATAGTATCCTATCATTTACAGGCTCAGATGTTTCATCTTTCATGATTGTTAGTGACTGGTCTCCCATTCATCTTCAATAACCACTTATCCAGTACAGAGTGACAGTGAGCCTGGATCTTATTCCAGACAGCTTAGGGCACAAGGGAGGTGAATACACTCTCAACAGGTTGCCAGTGCATCAGAGGGTAATTTAGAGATGTCAATTTACCTATTCACATCTACTCATCCTCTATACCCACTTGTCCTATGCAGGATTGTGGGGGTTCAGAGTCTATCTGCGAAGCTATGGGCACAAGGCAGGGAATAACCCAGGATCGGGCACCAACCCATTGCAGGGCACACTCACACGCCACTCATACATTTGGCAACTCCAATTCACTTCAGCATGTTTTTTCAACACGGGGGAAACCAGAGTACCTGTAGGAAATACCTATCCACTTGTTTTTGAATTGCCAACAGACACCCAAACAAACACTGGGAGAACGTGCAAACTGAACACATACTGCTGGGGCTAGGATTCAAACCCCCCACCGCTGGCGGTGTGAGGAAACATCGCTAACCACTGAGCCGCCATAGCGCCCACAACCGGCCACTCTGACGCACCAACTTCCCAGACACCGTGGGAATCATCGGGCGGTAAAGCACAGATGAAAAAAACCCCACCGTACCATTCATGACGGAGCATTACCTGTGGGCTTCCTAGTGATAGAAGTGTGAGTGCGTGTGTGTGTGCGATCTGGAACTCGCCAGATTTGTATGCTGTCACTACCCATTCCCCAAACACCGAAGGCGTCGTATTTCCAGCCACCAGTCTCAAGCACAATAAAGACGCCGCGCTCAAAGCCGGCTGCCGGAACCACATACACGCCAACGCCGCGTCAGACACACCAACAGCAACGGCGGGACTCTACGGTGCACGTATTCGGCTCAGGGTTCTGATCAAATACGCAACCGCCTCGCCGAAACATGGGGACTTTTCTTAACAGGGTCAAGGAAAAAAATTTGCTGTATAGTTATACACTTTCAGGTCCATGGTCCCAAGTGCTGTGTGACCGCGTGTATAATCCCTGCCTGTAATACTGTCAGGGGAGCTGATGTTGACGAGCCCACAGTCTGATTCGACATTCGCAGACACCACGTTGTGCCTCAAACACCCTCGTGTGCAAAAAACGTGCGTGCATTTGGACGCTGGGAATGGTGCATGTCCCCGCAGACAGGTGCTCTTCATGTATAACACATGCCTTTTTGGTTTGCCATTCGCACAAGTACATCAGCTCTCCTTTCGCTGGCACCCCTGAAGAATTTCTGGGGGGTGTTAAATTTTTCTCTAAAGCGCTGCCGAAGATGAGATTGGCACCGGTGACCTTCTGATCACAGACGCAGACCCTACCAGCTGATCTACACACCACCCTCAAGAGAAGAGTGTGTAGGTTTTTATGAATCCCCTTTGCCCCCAATGTATCCCCTATGATCATCTCAGAGCATTAGGCAGGGGGAGGGCCAGAGCAAGGTTACAGTGCACCCCAGGCTGCTTGTGAATCTGAGAAGCCTGCAGCACGCTGACTTGAATAAGACGCAGGGCTCTGCCTCCCTACCCATATCAAAGCGCCCATATTAAAAATGTAACTTATCTCAAAACACAATGAATTATTCAGCTGTGGCGTCACCAGCCGGATCCCAGTCAGCCTTTTAGCCTTTCCATAACACCCCCCCCAACAAACACCAATATGCTGCCACTGCTCAGCTGGAACACCCCTGGTTATTTTCAGAGCATTGACATCGCGGCTAAACACATAAGCGACAGATTCCCACCGCGCTAAGTGAACGGATGACATTTTCAACACTCCTTCACCCAAAAAAAAAATAAATTATACTCCCTATGAGTGGCTCATCGACGATGATTATTTAAAGGCAGCTTGTTAACGTTTGGTGGTATGTGCCAGCAGAGGTAGCAATTAGCGGGAGCTGTATTAATGCAGTCAGATGGCGGCAGACACCGTGGCAATGCACCACAGCAGTTTTTCGCTCTGCAGATCAAAGAGTTTCACTTTCCCATCCGAATTTCATTTCCCCTTCCGCTGGTGTCAAATGAGAGTTCTATCGCATATGCAGCGACACACTAATGGGCTTCCTTAATGGTGAGCAATGCATCCCGTTGCATTGTGGAGAAAAAAGATGGGTTATTGAAGCGCATCAGACATACGCTGCTCGCCGGTCTACAGGGAACAGGCTGCCTCAAACAAGACGTGCCCCAAGCCACACGACAAGATGGCCGCCACCTGTGCTATCCCCTCATTTAGCAGCCGGGCTACACTCAGTACAATTTGGGCTAAAACTCACTATGATGGATTTTTTTGGTGCATCTGTTCTCATTTTTATCCCATGGTAACTGGTTACATCACTATAGACCACTTCTTAGGGAAAGGAAGTACAGTAATCGCGATTCACTTATCCTTGGTTGCTAGGCAAATATGCCTGCACACACACACACACACACACACACGGAAACCAGAAACTTCAGATCACTGAATGATTTCGATACCAGCATCCATTTGATTGTACAATAAGTACAACCTTTTGAGACCAGAATTAATTTTCATAGTTGTTAAATCCAAGAAACACAGACTGTAATGAGCTTAAAGGAACACAGCAGCTGAAGAGCACTCAAAGGCATTCTGCCTGCAATTCTTTTTTCATCTTCTGTTCATCACTCGCCTTCTCCTCTCTCAGAATCAATCACCAATTGACGGGCTCCTTTGGAGAGTGGCCGGGGACGGAGCGAGTTGTCCCATTAGGGACAGAGATCTCAGCTGGGGGGCGTGGCAGTTGCGGGTGGGGGGGCTGAGAGCAAGCACATCAAGCCGGCAAATTAGATCATCAGAGGTGCGCAAAGGAAATGGTCTGACTGTGGAAAAGACACAAGAATCATGAAAGAATAAGGTCGAGTTGGATCGGGGATAGTGAGGGTTGGATGACAGGTGTTGTACATGGCCAGTGGCAGATCCTGGCAAAGGCAATATGGGCAATGGGCGCTGAATTAGAATACCATGGGCGCCCCCCTCCCCAGTTAACAATTTCAACTGTTGGCCTCCTGGCAACGGGGCGGAGGGGGGGCACTGACGTACTGAAGCTTGCCTAGGGCGCCAGCTGGGCATCGACCCTAGTGCACATGACTGAGAGCTTTACTTGACTACTTGACTTGACTTGACTAAGGTTGTGGTGTCAGAACAAATGAGATTTATAAGCAGGCTTTCTGTAGCTTATTTGAACCGCATGTACAAAGAGCAATGAACAATAACATATAATTGGGATAGGGATTCGAATAGGGACAGGATTAAGGATGGAAATAAGGATAGGGTTTTGACCTGATTAAAAAATGGACAGTGATTAAAGAGGAAAGTTATGTTACTTGGGGGTGCACCTGAAGGCCACCAGGAAATGCTTCTGTCTTGGTAGAAATTTCCGGTAGAAATCTCAGAAAGAAGCCTCCCAAAAACTTGAGTCACGTTCCATCTCACATCCGTTTAGGTTTGACTTTTTCCCCGTATCACAATCTTCCTAACCTAAAAAGGCGATGTCTGTGATCATCCTCGTCCAGACATGCATGAAGGTGTCATCGTGTCATGCTTATTCCCCAGATGCCTGTGCAGCTTCCCCATCCCACCGGCAAAAATGGGGGGTGAGGGACCTAATCAGTTTAGCAACGGTGGGGAAAGACTAAAGCAGTACACCTGAAAGAAGCACAACATTCGTTAAGAGCATGGTGAACTACTCACCGCAGATTCACCGCAGAGAGACCTCACTCTCGTTTAGAAACTTAAAACACTGCTGCCACATGCTGAGGTTGCCTGCCTGCGCACGTCTGGATACGCTGCCATTCCCAGCACGCACACAGTGTCCCAAGAAAAAGCGCTAGCTAATTCAAATTCGGAAAATGGAAAGAGAAAAAACACCAGTCACAAATACGTTTTTCCGTGATTTTGAGCCGTCCGTCTCACACAGGGAACACAAGAGGCCCTGGTCGGGAGCCACATACCGAACAGATAATTATTAGCTAACTCTTCCAGCCGATGGGTATCAGCCCCTGTTCGCTTGATTCCTGCTGGGACTCCCCAGGTTTTTAAATGGGTAGGGGATGTGAAAAAGGGTAGGAGAAAAGGCGAGAAATGCTGACGTGGACATGCAAGAGCCCGCCATGTGAAATGGTGGTGGAGAGCCGCGTGAACGAGATGCCGACTGGCCCGTCGCCCAGGTGGTCATGTTGCGCAGTTTAGATGAATTAATGAATGCAAGACGGGAGTCGACTTGAGAAATCCAATCTCTCCTTGGTGATAATTTTTTTAAATGATTTCAGGATGACGTTAGACAAATTTTGGCTATGGTTCAAGGACATTCTGCTGCACAAATGTTACCATTTATGGACTTTGAAGCCGCGGGACACTTGGACCATGGACACACAAACCAACAATGATGTAACCGTGCTTATATCTGACTTGTAAGGAGGGAAAAAATATTTTATTAAAATGGAAAACTGAGCAGCATTTTTGAAACCTTAATCCTTCAATGAAGAGAAGTTTGTCAACTCAGTGTTTTGGGGGAGAGGCCACAAGATGAATGCAGAAACTCTGAGTGTGTTGAGAATTAAGCCATTTTCTAGACCAGTGGTTCTCAAACCTTTTGGACCAAGTACCACTTTGGATACCAAAGCAGCCAAGTACAGGGGGTGAAAAAAATCACAGTAACGTGAATTACAGCAACAAATTACCACACAACAGTATGAGAACCAGTGGTCTACTCAAACCTTCATTGTTTCACAGCACAAAGGATTCGCAATAATAATGACGACACTTTATTGATCCCAGTGCAGAAATTGTCTTTTGGCCACAGCCCCGTCTTGCTCTCAATGACACACATGTAGGTGGGAAGCAAACTTGGTGGAGAAGGGCTGCCACCCGCAGATGCCCGTGGAGTTGGGGATTAAGGACCTTGATCTAGGAGCCATGAACATGTGACTGTCCCGCAGATGCCAGGCTCAAACCACCAACCTTACAATTGCAAGTAAATAGCTTAGCACACAGAACCACACGTTTCTATAGATGTCACGCTATGGGGGCACTGACAAAGTTTAATGTGCCGACTGGCAGATGGAAATCAGGAACTCACATACCCAGAGTATGGCTGCAGAGCTAAGTTGCATGTTTTCAAATCTTAAAGTGAAACGTTTCATTTCGAGAAGTGAGACCCAACAGCACAGGAAGTCGCAGATCCCGTTTCGTGTTCGTCCAATCTGTTTTCCTCTAGACCCATAAATCTTCATAATCTGACGGAGGATAGACTGAGCTGATGGAGTCCATTTTTATAGGTATTCTCCTTTAAGAGTCGGTCGCTGTCTGGGATGGCTGCCGATCACTATGCTGAACTCACCTCTTGGCAGAAGCTGGCGAGCTAATTGCATCGGCCAAATAACTACATTAGCTGCGTGTGCAATATTTCTCATTTATGGCAGGCCAGGGAGTTTTGGAGATTTGTTACATCGCGGTACTGGGGTATCGAGGCGTCGGATTAAAGCGGGGGCCACGGGAGCATGTTTGTAAGGGGTATAGCGAAATTTCAAAAGAACAGTGGGTTGGGCCACACCCTATTTACAGATATTAAATGTGTGTGTACTTAGGTGGTAAGACATGGTATATATGGTACACAGTATGGAGGCACGTAAGGGACTCCTGTAACTGCTTACAGTTCAATATTTCTGCCCTGCTGATTGGATCATAGGAAAATTAACATTTAACTACAGCAGGAACACTAAGCTTTTCTGCATTTGTTAATGGCACAAAAAGGTCTTCCTTCATACACATGATACTTTAGTTGTCTTTATTTGAATTCTCTTTATTTGAATTGACTTGAATTATTTGTCATTTGCACAAGTATAGGTATATTTGAATGCCTCTTGTCACCTTTCGCGTTCATCTGATGCCCCTTGAGTATTTTGTGAGATTAAAAGCCTTGCTCAAGGGCCCAATGGTTACATGGCTGTTCTGTCAAAGCAGGGGCTTAAACCTACAACCTTCTGATCACAAGCACGGAGGCCACCGGGACATTTACATGGTAAATGATTAACAGTAGGGGGCAATCGTGCCGAACCCTCTATGTTTCCTGCCCCTCTGCCAACGTGAGGCAAGAGCTCATCAAGCCAGCGCCCACACCCCGGGAAACTCACCACAGTCTGATGGTTGACCTGGATGACCTCGTCTCCAGCGTGTATCTTCTTGCACTGGTCAGCAGGAGACTGAGGGCGGGGGGGGGGGAAGAATCAGTGGCTACCACTCAATGGCTGCAGCTCCTTCTTTTACTGTCAAACCGAAAGCATTCTAATGTTCTACATGCATATAATGCAGTTGCCGAACACCCCACTCCCTGTCAATCACAGGACGGCGTGCGTATCAAGCTCTGTATCGCTGTGATCGTGGGGCTGGGCATGGGGGAGTGCCTGACCCCGATGTGAAGAGGGGTTGTTCGGTTTTGGCGGCGATACCGGCATGGGGATGCACCCGTATGCCAGACTGTGTATGCAAATTATCCTAGCTGTTCATCACCAATAAACGTTTCTTTTGTTTAACCGACCTTGTTGGTGTTATTTATCTTTGCCAAGGGACTCATGGGTAAATACCAGACTCCTTATAAAATGCTGACATCTGACTGCTGAATAGTTTCCCCTTAGAAATGAATCCCTGAGCACGTGACAGGCTGAAGCAGAGGACACTCAGGCCCCTTTGAGGACACCAGAGGATCTGTCCCCACCGACTGTCTTTAGTGGGGTGCATACCGGAAGACCACACCTTCCCTGTGTTTAAATGCATCATCAATTAGACTAAACGAGAGAACAGGTGATAGCGATTGAGTTTAGCAAGAACAACAAGGATTTGTGGGAAAGCGCAAACGCAAAGCAAGTGTTATCGGGATCATTAGCGCGGGCCTGTGGCCACATGGCGTTGGTTCGGATCTGCCTCACCACCGTCGCTGTAGGGGTCCCGCCAGCAGCCTCTGCCGCCTGCCCCCCCCCAACTGTTGCTGCCTATCGCAGGGAAGGCGTTGAGTTGCATTCCATCACCCAGCTGGGGGAGCACGACGCACCCTTACTCTCCGCTCTCAGTGGCTGACGACCGTCTCCCGGGTAACAGTGGAGTCGCGTAGCAACTGAAGCGGCGTGCCTTCAGGAGGCCAATCACGTGCCGCGGATGTGCACTTTTTCACCCTCATCAGGAAGGAGGAGGGGTGGGGTGAAGGGAGTGCTGAGTCTTGATTCGGGTAACTTCCTCACAGTATTTGGTGCTGCCCCAACGAAACACCGGGGGCAGCATGGAGCCATATAAAGTCTGCACTAGTCTACGAGCCTCTCAGGAGTATGTCCTCCTTAAATGCTAGAAATGGAAAAGGACACGTCTAAAAGCGGAAAAGAACAGTTCCTGCATAGGCAGAACAGGTGACAGCCAGTTTAGTGGTAGTAAAACAAACTGGCCAGCAGGTGGCGGGGTACTTGGGGGGGAACACTCTACAGACTGAGTCCCTCTGGAAAGGTCTCCGGGACTGTGGGTGGGTCAAGCGGCTTCATCACCTACTGTACCAAGTCAGCACGCTAAGCCCGTAGTAACGAGCCCACACCGGGGCCTTATGCCAAACACACCATCTGACAGCAGTAGCCCAGAAGCGGGGCTGGTTCGATATAGGGGGTACAGCGGCATGTGGAT
The DNA here is from genome assembly GCA_026777985.1 of Mormyrops attenuatus. Classification (NCBI taxonomy): domain Eukaryota; kingdom Metazoa; phylum Chordata; class Actinopteri; order Osteoglossiformes; family Mormyridae; genus Mormyrops; species Mormyrops attenuatus. The sequence continues at coordinate 147,370 of JAODKC010000002.1, read as the reverse complement.
GGTGAGATCCTCTTTTCCGAAGTATGCGCATGTGTGTGTGTGTGTGCGCGCACATAAGGATTATGTTTATATTACATTGTGGGGGCCAAATGTCGCCCACAATCTAATAAAAACCTGTTATTTTGATGTTGTGGGGACCATTTTTTAGGTACCCACAAAGATCTGTGAATGCAATCAAAAAACTAAAAATGCAAAAAGTCTTATATTTTGTTTGGTTACTTATGGTCAAGGTTAGGGATGGGTAGGGGTTAAGGTCGTCATTTTGGGATTAGAGTTTTCCCCAAAGAAATGACTGGAGTCCTCGCAAAGATATAATTACAAACCTGTGTGTGTGTGTGTGTGTGTGTGTGTGTGTGTGTGTGTGGGGGGGGGGGTTGTGTGGGTATGTGTTTTAAGAAAAGAGCCAAAAAA
>JAODKC010000002.1:120179-137617 GCA_026777985.1 Mormyrops attenuatus | reverse complement strand
TTTTTTTTTTTTTTTTTTTTTTTTTTTGTTTTTCTTTTAGTCCTTTTTTTCTTATTTCTGTTCTCTCCGCTCCCCCCGTCATTCTCCCCTTCCCCTTTCCCCCTCCCCCACCCCCCCCCCCCCCCCCGCCGCCCGTTTCGTCAGTTGCCATGGCAACCACGGGCTGAGCTGCCACTAATTGCTCCCAGTCTGATGTTTTTATCGTTTCCCTTACGATTTGTTTTTTTCTTCTTCCCCATACTCGCGCTCTACTCATAATGGGAAGGCACAGCCTGGCCTGCTAGAAATGGGCCAAGATTTCGGCGAGAACTCAATAGGAAACCCGATTTAGGGGCAGGTCACTGGAGACGTAGAACGTGTCATCGCCGCAGAGTGAGACTAAAGCTGAGACTGGATTTCTGCTTGAGAGGTCCCAAGCACACCCCCCATACCCGTCTCCCCAAAATACCCAGGGGTTCGCTTGCCGTCCCCCGTTCTGGTACTGCACAGATGGTCCTCGTTCCTATGGTCCTTTGGAGGGACCTCCCATCTTGCCTCATGTGGCGCTGTGATAATGAGACCTATCCGGTCCACTGGCTCGCCCCACAGCCAAACCGTGTTGGGGGGGGAGAGACAGTGCTCAGGGAGGCAGACCTCTCTCGGGGTGCGCCTTTGGAGCAGACGAGTGCGACGGTGACAATTTCACGACCGACAGCTCCCCCCCATGGCATCTGGGAGCAGGTCAACAGTCTGAAAAGGCCACCTGATCCGCCAAAAAACCCCTGGAGCCCAAAAGGCTCACCCCCAACCCCCCCTCCCCCCAAGACTCAAACATAAACATATGTATGACAGAGACTCCAGCTTCCTGTAAGCCCTGATTCCGGCCCGGCTAACAGAGATCTGCGGAGGCCGAATTATGTGGGCCAGAGAGACCAAAAGAGTGGCACCGCCTCTCTGGTTGTTACCGGGCTCCTTGGCCCCAGACCAAGCGGTCCACTCGGAGCACATTTGCATTTGCACACCACTTCTCTGATGGTTCCTTTCTGGACACGGCCATTCCTTCACCCTCTCTTGACACCACCCCGCATCCCCCTGACTGACACCCCAATGACTCCATGTGGCACAACGCAGCCACGTGATCCCATTCTGCCGGGCGACTCACAAACATGCTGAGCATAAAGGTCACTCACTCTAGGAGATTCACTGAGCATGAAGGAGATTCGACCCAACACACACACACACAGGTTTGTAATTATATCTATGTGGGGACTCTCCATTCATTTCTATGGGGAAAACTGCAGTCCCAGCATAACGATCTTAACCCCTACCCAGCCCTAACCTTAACCATAAGTAACCAAACAAAATATGAGACTTCCAGCATTTTTTTTGTTTTGTGATTGCATCTGAAAAATGGTCCCCACAACATCAAAATGACAAGTTTTCATTACATTGTGGGGGACATTCGGTCCCCCACAATGTAATATAAACCAAATCCACACACAGGTCTGAACCTCTCCTAACAGCATGTTCACGAGTCCAAACATCCTGCTGCTGGTCACCCCGAGTCGCCAGCAGGACGCCTCCGGGGTGCAAACATAAGGTCTGGCCATGTAGCACTGTCTGTGCACTGGCATCATGAAAGCTCAGAAAGTGCTATACATCCGAACGTGGTGTAAAGCAGCTTTTGTGAAAGGACGGCTCTCCTCTCGCACCTCAGACCTTATCTGATCTGCTTGGTGTCCCTGATCACAAGCAGCTGGGTCCCCAGATGGTGACCATGGTGACAAATGACTGAAGCATAATCAAGGACTTATCCATCCTGACACTGACGGGTGTGTTTGTATACAACACATCTTTATAAGTCATTCAGTGATGGTGTCCCATGAGGATAAAACAGACATCTACACCTTAGTCATGCACATACTATACATAACATATATTTGCAATTCATTTTTAAAACAATCAACTAAATATATATCTGTATTACAAATTATCATATAATGCTTATGATTTACCTGGCTATATATTAATAACACAATTCTAGATTCATCATTTGGGTCCCATTAGACTTTTATACAAATGAGTACTTACAAACACTTACTTTAACATATTATCTTAAATACTGTAATTATTGAATCACACAGAGTAGAGAAACTACCCATAATTACGTGAGACATCTGCAGGATTATATGTTAGAGGTACCGTTATTCCGCTTTTGGGACCTAATTGAGTTATGCAGGATTGCAATGAAGGGCATTTTTTAGCAGAAGACCAGCGAGGAGGTATTTAATTACTTTATTCATTAAAGGAGTTTGATATTGTCTATCATTGAAGATGAAAGTGGTGCATAAAGCCCTCCAACAGGATACTGCAGCATGGGTCCAAGGACAGTGCAGTGGGGGGGGTTAACTAGTCCGATCAACTCCAAACCCCCTCCATCCAAATCCCAGCAGCCCTTTACACCGTGACCACAACAAACACAGACACCTTTAAGAGATGTCGTTTTTTGCAGTTTCATAGACCTTTGGTAAAGGACAAACCGATGCATTTACAGTGACAGTAAAATTAACAACAGATCCTTTAATAATCTTAACATGGGGAGGGGGGGATTCACAGCATGTTCACAGCAGAGGTTCATGTCCAGTACTGTCCCCCCCCCACCCCTGTTGGAAGCAGTGACCCAAATCCAGGTCCTTAACTACGCTGATACCTACTTCATTTCACTGCTCCCCCCCCCCCAATTTCCAAAAACAGCTGCTCTGGAAGCTTCGGTCAAGAGTACATCTCAGATCTCAGTGCTGTCAGGTGGGCAGAAAAATTTCCCGATTGTTTATCTGGCTGCCACGGACACGGGAAAGCAGTCGGAATTACAGAGCCTCACGGGCTGAGCTTCAGTGAACTGAACTGTATTGTAATTTGTTTTTGATTACATTTTTAATCATGTTGATGGGAGAGTGGGAAGGAGATGAGGGTTAGACCTCATTTGACATACAGTACAGGCTGGAAATCAGCTGAAGTGGCAGGTGATGAAGGCGGAGGTCGGGGGCAAGGCTGGGATAAAGCTGCTAGTGGATGGACTTCAAATTCCACAGTCTGCCAGGTTTAAAGTACTGGGAAGTCTGGGAGTGAACGGTAATAAGTATTATGTTGGGCTCTGAAACAGTTAGACACACAACGCTATCAATCATGGATTGAGAAATATCAGACATGCTATCCAGTCACTGGTGGACTAAGATATCCTGGGGAAAATGCTATTGTTATTGTTGATGGATTCAGATATCCACAGACACAATGCAATCACACATGGATTCAGATATCCAGGGATACAGTGCAATCACACATGGATTCAGATATCCGGGGATACAGTGCAATCACACATGGATTCAGATATCCAGGGATACAATGCAATCGTGCATGAACTCAGATATCCAGGGATAAAATGAAATCACACAGATACAATGTAATCATACATGGATTCAGGTATTCAGATACATTGCGATCACGTGTGGATTCAAATACTCAGAGATACAATGCAATCACACATGGATTCAGACATCGGATCCATTGCAATAATATATAAATTCAGATATTCACAGATACAATGCTATCACGCATGAATTCAGATATCCTGCAATACAATGTAATCACACATGGATTCAGATATCAGACACAATGCAAATATACATGGATTCAGATAATTACAGATGCAGTGGAATCACACGTGAATTCAGATATCCAGGGATACAATGCAATCACTCATGGATTCAGATATCACACATGACTGAGATATATCAGGCATACAATGAATGGCATCATTGATCAGTTCAGCTATCCAGAGATACAATGTAATCCCTCATGGACTCATATCTTATGCATACAGAATGGTGACAAATATAATTATACATGTTAGACATACAATACAATCATTCACAGACTCATACCTTAGGCATACAAGGTGTCAGTATATTTGTTTTATTTCCGAAAAAGGGTTTATGGTATAGAGATCAATCATTGGTATAGAGATTAATCATTGGTATAGAGATTAATCATTGGTATAGAGATTAATCATTTTAATTTTTACTTTATTATAATTTTTTTTTTTTTTACATTTCCTTCCTCATTTAGGTCAGAGTTGGAAAAATTTTGCATACTGCAGCCATCGGGAGAAACAGGTCAGCAGGCCGGTGAACCCCCCCTAACATTTGTGCTATGCTCAGCACGCTAGCAACGCTCCCACCCCCCCCCCCCCCAAAAAAAAAAAGTAAGGTACATAACATTATTTGCCTTTTCACAGATGACATCATTGAGGCACAAGGAATTAAGTTCATTTTAATTATTTAATTGTGCCACCCTGTGAGGCTATTTATTCACTGACTATTTTCAGCATTGACCTGAAATATACATCCTCACAGACATTTATGGAAATGCACTTGTCGGTGTAACCAAAAACGAACCTACTACGTCATTACATCACGTACCAGGAACTTGTCGGTTATTATTTCAAATGCTGCGACTCACACATTAAAACTGAGGATCTTAAACTGAGAGAATGCGTTTGGTGTTTACTTTAATGTGTGAGGTACAATTAAAATCTAATTAATGTGGATTAAAGATGTTAATCATAGCTCTTTCGGTATTAAGCACAATCAAACTAGTTCAGAGTACTAGCAAGACTGCTAAAACCAGATTTTAATCCCAGTTGAATGAGTGAGAAAGCATAGTCCTGGATTAATTTAGTCACTTTTTAATTAGATCGTTTCTCCCTTATTGTGTCAGTTTGTAATTTACTACCCCCAGAAGCCACAGTATGGGATTAGTCTGCGCTGTCAGTCACAGCCTCCTAACCCAACAGCAACACTCAGAAACCAACAGGCTTCCAAAACCTCATTCCTGCCTTTTATGTGAAAATCTAATGAGGGCTTCACACTTTTTTTTAATGTGTGTAATTATACTCAAATGCTTCTCTGCCCTGAACAAACACCCAGATAAACAGTCTCTCTCATATCATCCCAGTGCCAAACCAGCCGTGTCCCTATGACTCACAAATCGCTTCAAATATGGACAAGGAACAATGGAGGGACTACAAGAGCAGTTTTGTTTGATGATGTGAAATTATTTTACTTCTTGCAGGTGTCACGAGGTAAGGGGAACTTTAAGGGGCCTATGGTCAGCACCCCTCATCCAGAATGGAACTGCGGGTAGCGCAGTGGTTCAAGAATATGGATCCCAAGGCTTATCGCACAGGGGGGCAGTACCGCAGGAATGCACCAGTGAAATCAATGGTTGCATGAATAGGTAAAAATCTAACCTTTTATAAAATGCATTAAATGATCTTCAATAAAAGCAAGACAAGAGAATGTCCCATGTCTACCTCAGTTAATACTAATGGAAAAAAAATCTACTTTGGCTAGCACAGTTAGCTATAAGAAGCCAACAGCTATTCCCAAGCATATTCTGACCCCAATTTATGTTCAGCCAAAGCCAGGAAGGGTACAGTACATGCTGCACAGAGGACAGTGTATGAGTCCACAATGTTAACCCCTGAGCTTTCCATTCAGAAATGGAATTTTGTCTTTATTAGGACAGCAAATCTTCCATTGTATAAATGGATTGGTGTAGACATGGCCAATAGCTATTGGCTAACATCATGTTCACCTGCGTTTGACTGGTCTGCATCACTGCGAGTGATTGGTACCCCAACAAGCCCTTCACTGATTTGCCGTAGACCCGTACATTCTCCAACAAGCTCTGCACTGATTTGCCATAACCTTGCATTCAGCAGGTCTTTTCAGTGTGGAACTGCATCATACCTCTTGTCGGGATTCCTGTGACTGCCACATTCAGTTTTGACAAGCAAATGCAAGGGAGGGGTTGTGTTTAACTGATCAGAATGAGCGAAAATAACAGTTGATTAGTGGCAAGCCAGTTTAGTAAGATGAAAAAGGGCGGTTAGAATTTATAAGTCAGAAGGAGACCGTATGGCTAAGTGGGACAAATGGCGTAATGAAGGAGCGTGAAATGTGAAGAATTGAGGGAGCAAGCGAGAACTATGGAGTGTGGAGGAGTTAGAGAGAGACAGTAAGAAAATCAGTATAAAGAGTTGGGGAAAGATAGTGAGGTCATCTTCGCACCGCCCCTTCCTGATGAGTGTTGTGTGATACTTCATAGCCTCTCCCTTCATGCAGCAACAGAAAACAAGTCTTTGCATTTAAATGTCATGCATTATGTCCAAAGCCTAATAAATGTGATAATAGGGCACAGTAAATCCAGCGGGCAATTTCCTCTCCGAAGGTAGGCTTGACCGTCTATCGTATCCTCGGGGTAAATTACAAGCAAGGTTGACTGTAAGGAAACGACAACATATCTTAAGGGCACACACACAAAACAGAAACACAGACTGGTGTGGACGCCAAGGTGAAAGACGCGCATATGGGACCCAACACCAACACCTCTCTCGACCTTCCTCTTCATCAAAATGGGAAACATTTGCCTGCTCTTCCCTAGGCAGCCCATCTCAAGTCCTTCACGTGTCATCAACATCCTACCAATTTAACTGGTTTGTTTTAATCACCTTAATCCTGGTTAAAGCTTGGAGGTTCACCCACATCTTGTTAAACCTAGCTGTCGACCAAAACAGACTGCACTTGGTTAAGTTTGCACGTGTGTTAACCTCTTTGTAGGGGCAGTAAATCAATGACTTCAACATTTCAAGAGTCACGAGTCACTTGGCAGCCTCAGCATGAAATATCAACCGTTCAAGATGGTAAGGATTTCAGGAGGACAGAGTTGACACCGGGGCACTGACGTGAGCACTCACCAATGCACACAGTAGGTCCACGGCCTCCAGGATGAGCTCCTGGTGCCCAATCCTGGTGACGCCCAACTCTTCAAGTTCCTGGTGTGTGATGTGCAGGAGCTGCTCCCCGTTGATCTTCTCCCGCTCAAAGTTCTTGATGTACTGCTGGAGGCAGTCGTCCAGGCCTGTGGGAATTGGAGAACGTTTAGCCCAAGTGCGACGACTCCCTGGGGGTGGATTACGTGCTTAACAAGATAATTATTTAGGACTAAAGTATCTGATTCACATTTTTGCATACCTGTTTTAAAACCCCCCCCCCCCCCCCCCTCGATACACCCCTCTGCCACATGTACACATTGATAACTTTAATTAGCATGTCTTGAGAGTAAAGTCCTCAGGGTCCCATCTTTCTGGAATGCACAGGGGTGGTAGCACTCACAGGATGCTCATATGGGTAACACATCATAACACATTCGGATTGCATTACAGCTGTTTATTTAAGTCATCTTGACTGCTAATGACTGCTGTTAGGCCTAATAGATCATCGCATCTGATTCGCTAAATTGCCTTCCGACGTAGTCCCTTAATAAAGGAGAAAAATACATATTTTAAGCAATGGAAGGAATTAAATTAGCACGCCGATCTGTCATCAAGTCGATTTGTCAAAAGACACCGTCTGGTGTTGCCGCTGACACCAGTGAGCCATTTTCGGAATTGCTGACTTCTTAATTGTTATACGAAAAGGTGCGACCGGCGTGTCGTTAATCACGGCCGATCACGCAGGATAGCGACAATCTGATGAAATTGTTGTCTGGAGTTATACAAGGCAGATAGTGGCCTTTCCTGCTGAAGGTTATGGGGGGGGATGGGGTACAGTGCGGAGGCGTGGAGGCACAGGAAAATAAATTTCCAAGCTCGCAATACCATTCCAAGGCCAGGGGGCCCATAGAAACACCCCGACCTAACTTCTTATTTTGGTCGCAATGCAGGAATGCCGATGCTTGAGCATATTGTGCAAGCACAATGAGCTGCAATTTCCTCCCCAAATACCCCTTTGTTAAATTATAGCTATTTTTCTGAGAAATAGGAAGCATGCACTTCCCTCCCCACCACACAGGACCATATTTTGTATACAAATGAGCTGGTGTTTATCCGGTGGGGAATCTGTTTGAATAATATTGTTAGAGATGTATTCTAAGAGCTGACTACTTCTGTAACTAGGACAAAATTCTTCCATTTACCGTCTGCAGACTGGCACCATGGAGGTGGCGTGGAGGATCAGTCAGCAGACCTGTAGCTGCACGCTTCTGGGCTTACGGTTTGATGCCTCCCCCGAGAGAACGTGGATGTTCTCCGCGTGCCACCACAGGTTTTCTCCCGCAGCCCAGAAACACACGTTTGGCTGAATCGGTGTCTCTAAATCGCCCAGAGATGGTCTGGCCTCCCATTAAGAATGCACCCCCTGCCTTGTGCCCATAGCTTCCTGGGATATTCGGACGATCCTGTTCTGGATAAGCGGTTATGGAAGATGGATGCATCTTGATGGAGTCCAGCACAGGACAGCATGCCTGTCATCTTAATATGTGGTACCTGCCTGTCTTATTGATACATTTAACACGACCATACTGCTAATTCCATTCTATTACTCTGTTATTCAGCTAACAAGTATCATTTTGGTGGATTTAGGCAAATGAGATGACAATGGAAAATGAGATTTGAGATTTTTTTTTTTCGGAAAATTCCAGACAGGAGGAATGACTAGCAGGCAGACGATCTGCTCATGTGTTATCTCCCGTCTTTGAGCCATGCAGACGGCAAAGCGATGAGAGAGAGGATCAGCGCACATTCCACCGCCTCCTTCAAGGCCTACCCAGATGCTAACGCTAACAGGGCAATGCGGATGATAATGCTGATGGGTTACCACAGCATTCTCAGACAGGACGCAGGAGTTTCCAGAGGCCTTCCTTTGTCAGTCATTGCGGGGTCCCTAAGACCAGGATTGGTAAGAGCATGAAAGGGATTTCTCAACGTACATCTCGGCAGTCTAAAGCTTTCGGACCCAGTGGTCCGTTAGCATTAGCAGTGATTCTCTCTCTAGCTAATGAGGTCTGGATATTAGACTAAGCCTGTTGATCCGGTATTATGACATCATGAACTGGGAAAGAGAAGCTGGTTCCCAGCGAAGGCGGGAGACCATTGGCATCCAATCCAAGCTGGTGTTCTGGGTGGTTTTTATTGGTTGCAAAGGGAATGCCTCATAGCTCCCAAAACTCAAGTAGAAATTCGAAAGACTGAAATTTAAGGCTTAAACTCATGCTTGCATTTAAGCTTGAAGCTTATCATACAATAAAACCTGCAGGAACAGCTGCACCATTCCGTTTTCCATCTGATCCTTCTTTCGGCGCCCAGAAAAAAGTCCACCCCTCCAAACAGAAACAGTCCTCTCCCCCCATGAAGGACAGCGCTCCACATTCATCCCTCTAAAACCGGGCTTGCTGAACAGCTCCAGGATAGAAAATACAGCCTCAGAGTGACCAGGTCTCTGATGGAAACAGCACGACTCTATTGTAACCCCCCCCCACCATGCTCCCGTAAACGGAAAAAAAACGTACCATGCTTCCATGGAAATGGGGTCTGTGCAAAACCCTCGCTGAGAGCATTTTTCCAGATGCCGAAATCCCCGTCACGGCCCAAAAAACACCAAGCTGCAAGGCCCTGAGCTCCGTCGGGCCCCAGTAGCTGCCGCAGGTGTCGGAATAAATCATTCCAGATAACCTGTATGCGACTGCCTCGTGATTGATTGGGAGAATGACACGGTCAAAGGAGACTCCGCTGGGATTTTCATCACGCCCAGACACTGAATGTCAAGATGAGGGGTGATTGCCAATGAACATGGGCAGATCAGTACAGCGCTCCAGCGATCTAAGATTACAATCACATTCCTAACAAAAAAAATTAAGAAAAAACTTGGGAACATGATGCAAAATTGGTAGCATGGTGGCACAGTGGGTAGTACTGTACCTTCACTCCTTCAGAGTTAGGGGTTCGAGTCTCCCTGGAGTCCAAAGACACATTAACTAGTGTCCCTAGCCTAGTGTGTGGGCCGGTGTGACTTCCCAGTACTGCTTCCCAGTGACTCCCAACCTCCCATGACCCTGTCCCGCATCAGCAGTTAAAAGACGGATGGCATATGATGTAAACCCCTGTTGAATAATTTATCCTGAGAATTTTGATGACCCTCCCGCAGAACAACAAAGACGAAACATCTCCAGGAACATTTAACGCTTGGGGGAACTTAAGGACGGAGGGTGGGGGCTGGGGTAAATGTTCAAAGAGCGAAAACACACAGTAGAGAGAATGCGTCAGCCACAGGACGAAACGGGCAGATGAAAGCGGTGTGAGTACGTAGCTTAACACAGGCTAATGACGATTAGCGTACTGCTCTCAGGTGCCTGAAAAACCAGGTCGACAGAGGAGAATGTCCTCTCATCTTTAACTATTCTGTTATTTGTTCTTCATCGTTACATGTTACGTCCGTACAGTGGTAGGCAAGCAAGTGTTTCAGTGTACTTGAATAAATGACAATGAAGTTTTTGAATCCTTGACTAAGGGAAGACGCAATGGGAGCAAGGTTGTCTTCTGGAAGACTGCAGACAGGAACATGCTTCACTAAGTGAACACCGGGTATAAAGTGGTGACAAGCAGCTCCTGGGTACAGCCAGCACATGCCAGCGTTGCACGGGATGGAAGATATAACCCCCAAAATAAATTCCACAGGTTCACTATCAGGAACACCATACGTAGGAGCATATATATATACATATATATATATGTTTAGGGGGCGGGGCCACAGGCCCCAGCTGAAAGCTGATTGGCCCCCAGAGTGTCCCCTCCCATCACTCACTGATTTGAAACATATCATTGGCTAATGATAAGGTTGGCCTCTCTCTGTAAATTATGGCTCCTCTTATGCCCCTGCAGAATCTCCCCTAATTGTACAGTCAGGAGAGGCAGAATGCTGAAAGTACAATTAGCCGAATGGTACTCTCACATGACATGCGGGCCAATGCGCATTTATCATCAGAGCACTGAAGCATGATTCACCCGAGCCTTTCACATGAAAACCTTGACACAGTTTCTGGCGGGGCGGGGGGGGGTCGGTGTACTTTTGAAACACTTGCAGTGAAGACAGTGGGCAAAAACCAGTGCGAATTCAGCTCCTGTAGCTGTACCCTTGAACAAGGTACTTAACCTGAATTGGCCAAGTAAAAACAGTTAACTCTATATATGGGTATACCCCAAATAACATCACATGCTAAGCAGTTTGCTGTATAATAATATCTCTCAGGTGTGCGTTTTGGGACAGGCAAGCATCCTGTTCTGGATGTCGACAACCTGGGATGGGCTCCAGGCTCATTTATGACCCCGTACCGGTCCCAGCTCCCTCTACACACACTCACACACTCATGGGCGACCCCTAGTGTCTGTGTCCCTGAAACTCTTCCTCTTTCTCCTTTCTTATAGGCTATCTATCATAACGGATGGGAAATATCACCAGGTACTTATTAGTTGTAGTTTTTTCGATGTGTAGCAAACTGGTTTTTAGTACATACAGGGATTTAAAGACTTAGTAAGGAAATCCTTCTTAAAGGACAGCTAAAATTAATGTTAAAATAAACGTGTAACACACCATGGCCTGGTTGCAGAGAGGAATGTGGCTCACATCTGTGCCTCCCGCACGGCGTGACGTGACAAACTAACACTCAGCTCATCTAATAATAACTCCTCCAGCTGACACCTCTGTGGTCCCCTGACGGCTCAGGACAGCAGAGCCAGCTGAGGGCGCCACTGAGCCCCAGTTTAACCCCGCCGGCACCAAGGCCAGTGAAACCTGGAGGCGAGAGCCGAAGATGTGGACAGAACGCATGCAGACACCGGCATCTTTCAGTCCTCTGCCGATAGTGCTCTTCTTATCGATACTGAGCCGCGGATCATAAAACCCTCGTTCACATAAATGAAAATCGGCTACCAGAAAAATAAGGATGAAAATGTCAGGCAGGAGAATGACTCCCCCAGATGACCTAAAGCAGTGCTGGCTGACTCCCGGTCACGCAAAATCTAACCAAAATCTAAGACGGGCATAGGGGGAACTTTGCCCACCAACCCCCTTCCTGCTCCGACCCTGTCTCCAAAACCACCATGTGCCCCTGGCATGGCGCTGGAGCCGCTGGGGGGGGTGTATCATGGGACGTCACATGGGGTGACAGCTGGCAAAGTGGGTGGCCTTGTTAAACTCTTTCATTTATGGCATGTATTGGGTCATATGTGTTTCTAACAATAGGATTGCCAATTTTTTGTAACACTTTACATTAACCGCATCTTCACAATGAACATTATATGATAATAAGAAACATTACAATTGTATAATCATATAATGTTTGTATCGATGTATATTAAAATGTTAGGATGTTAATGTACACTTACATGCTGCTTATTAATGTTCTATGAATGCACTATGAAGGTGCAAGCATTACCCAATGTTTTGTGCCAACAGTATGGTTAAAATAGACATTATTTATAAATAAAGTTTCAAAAAATTTTTTAAGCTTCGCTTGCCTTTGTCTTGCATAAATTCAAAACAATGTTAGATTGGCTAGAGAATAAGCTTTTATTATTTTTATTATTACTGTTGCTGTTGTTAGCGTTGTGTTGCTCATCAGATTAGGGCTCAGTGGCTGTGTCTGGAAGGTCACGGGTTTGAATCCCGATCAAACCACTGCCAGGCCCTTAACCCCAACGACAAGGTGGCTGCACACTGGCTGACCCTACACACTGACCTCAGAATTTGCTCTAACCTGTACATGTGTGTCAGCTTCTCTCATGGAGAGCAAGGAGGGATATTCGAAAAGTACCTGATGTCCCCACGGGGATGAAGTGTATCTGCCCCATCATTACTATTATTATTGTTGTTATTTACTGATGGCCTTAACTTAGCTTCCTATACTTTTAAATCAATTTGCTTCTTTATGTCTTGGCTGATTTTCGTCAGTCTGGACCCACAACCGAGCACATTCAGACAGAGCCCCCAGTCGATTCACACATCTGCAGTCCATCTTACTGTCGACACAAGTCTAACCGATGTAAACAGTTTTAATTTTAACTGGATTCCAGAGTTTGGGGGATGCAGCAACCCCCCTCCGAGCGAATGCTGCACGCTAAGGGCACACAGATGCTGTCGGAGGACCAAACCGAGGACTAGTTTGGTTTAATGTTTCACTACGATTACCCACAAGCCCCAATTTCTGCATTTTCCCAGGGTAGCAGATGATTCATCAGCTCGGAATAAGCAGATCGGAGACGGCCCAGGTACATATTAACAATGTATAAATATTATGTTTATATAATATTTATATAATTCGGTACAGTGTATTTACATATCAATATCCTTGGCATTGGCGGTATTAATTAGTGTCTTGAATGATAACGCTCCCTGTTTATGTAAATGCAAGGCTGTTCATTTATTGGTGCTTACGGTGCCTGTGGTTTCTCGCATCTGGGTGCCGCTTTCGGAAACACTGCTCGTCCCTCAACTCTGATAACCATCGCACCTTTCCCCCCCCTTTAACTCAGGAAAGGAAAGTCAGCAGAGGCCGTCTGAAAAGAATCTGGGAGGAGTTGGCGACTTCAGTCGTACGCGGCGACTGACTCCCGCCAGGCAGTAAATGGGCATCCAGCATCCTGCTGCCCGTGGACCGTGGCGGCTGGGTCTGTGTGGCGCTGCCATGGGGGGGTCAATCACCCTTGCTGCAATCGGAGACCTCTGGGCCAGGCTCCGGGGGTGTGGTGGGGGTGGAGCCATTGGCCCCAGCTGAAAGCTGATTGGCTGTCAGAGTATCCAGAAAAGGGGAACACGGCTTCCCCTACCCACCCAAGGCTTCAATGCCAGAGATTAGCGTGACACAAGACCTCCAGAAAAATCGCAAATTTAGTCACCCGGAATCTTTTGACTAACATGGACCTTTCTTGTGTCCTGCACCCAGCACGGTAAGATGATTCTGTTAAAAAAGACATATTGTGACCTCTTTTGAATGGAGATAACAACCATTACAGGGGAGGAAACCAGAAGCCATGCTGCTACTGTAAAAAAAAAAATCACACTAACCTCAACCACAAATCACCATTTACTTCACGATTAGGTGAATTTTCTGGTCAAGGTCCCCTTTAGGAACATCTGCCGTCTTCCGTTTTCTGAGAAAATCGTATTGCGCTGGTAATTACCGCCGCACACCTGTGGTGCTCAGCTGCAGAGATGCCGCCGTGCACGGTTGTATAAAAACCAGAATGAAAAAGACTCAGAGGGACGGAGGCCTGACTTTGGTTCACACGGCCCCCTCCCCGAAGGCCCCGGCTCTGCTCCTGACCTACTTCTGCATCCCCGGCCCTGTGTGGTCCACATCACAACGGCCGCGCTCGTTTTTTTTCCCATTTTAATTAAAATTAAATTAAAACCGTGCCTCACGACCTGAGAACAAGCAGGGAATTGCAGGCCCTTGCGTTTCCGGCTGGGGTTCACTTCTGCTCATGGGGGGGGGGGGGACCCCACAGGACCCCAAAAGAAAGTTGCCCATGAGGATAATGCATCATACAAAGAGGGCACCATGGAGTACCTACCGCTGGGAAGAGGTCATACAGGAAGTACCCCCGCACTAGGCAACATGGAAAGGAGGAGAACGAGGACAAAGTGAGAACACAATGGGCAGACAGTGGACTCCATACTGACCGGAACAGTGGGTGGGTGATTCCTTTTTTGTTTCTGAAGTCACAGTGTGACCAGCATGGCCTGGCACTCAGCAGAACTGGGGCGGGGCGATTACCGAGGCTTGATAACCCATCCCGTCATTGACCCGGTTCTGATCCGCTACCGTTTCATGGCAGCGCTGCCTTACATCACAGTGAGTCAGCGTTTCGGCCCAGCTGAACGTGACCCTGCTCCTCACCTCTCAGGACAGCCGCTTAATGACACCGAGGACACGGCGGCGGTCTCACTACCATCCCCAAAGTCAGGTATTGGTACGTCCCCTCGTCTAAAGGATGAATTGTTCTGATACCACTCTATTATTCATCTGAGGGGCATTCAGTGCCACCTCTCAGAATGGGGGGGGGGGTGTTTTGGGAAACTGGCAGAAGAGGATTTTTGTTTAAGCTGGGGGACATTAGAGAGGCCATGATTCATAGAGAGGGGCCAACATTATCATTAACCAATGATACACTGTGAATCAGTGAGTGACAGGGGGAGGGGCACTCTGGGGGCCAATCAGCTGTGGCCTCTCTCTGCATTTACCCATGGAAGTTCCATGAACATCTGCACGGCGCTGAATTGGATTTCAGAACTAACATAGGATTAATGTTTCTCCTCCTTACAGTTTGAGTCCCGTTCATATTGCGTGATAGTTCTATTCTTTACCTGACAGCTTGGGAAGACTCGCACTAAAAAAAGTCCCACTAGCAGGAAAAGCACCAGTATTTCCAGAACCCGCACAATCCGAGTCACAATTTGTTTGAAACAACAAAATAATAAAACTACAAAAGTAGTTCTGAAATTATCTTGCAATATTTGCACATCATCGGGAGAGTACGTATTACTGCATACTTTGGTGTTATTTTCACTTCCTGAAGTAATATTTCATTTGCATGTTAGCAATAATATTTCATTCTGTACATGTAAGAGATGTGGGTATATAATCTGTTGGTTCCTTTAAGACTTTTTAGGAGCAGAAGGAAAGGGACAGAATGGAAGATGTCATCTTGGAAATCCATGCTTTGTAAACACCGCCGTCTGTGGCCGTCAGGCGTGCAATTATCCAGCTGAAATCTGTCTACGGTTTTGAAAACATGCTATTCTTGCAATGGTTTACCTGCCGCAGGATTAAAGACGGGCGCATCATGCGTGCACGGCTGGGGCTGTCATAAATGCTCCCCAACAGATTAAAAAAACGAGCGATGCGCTACACCGTAAAAATCCGCACCGTTTAATTTACCGTAGCTTCTACTGAGCAAAATACATTTGCATGTCCAAAATATTTTTAAAACTTTATAAACATGGACACAAATAATTCATAGACGGTAAGTTTTAAAAATATTTTCCTAAAAAATATAACAAAAAAGGTACATCTGCGTGTGGGCAGGTGGGGATGTCGCTGTTGTACCTAAAAGCTACCGGTTTCATTCCTAGTCTCGGTTCTGGTGGTCTGATCGCACGGGGCATAACCCAGAATTGCTGTCGTAAAATATCCAGCTGTATTGCACGGCTCAAGTTGTTGCTTTGGGGCGCAAAAAGGTGCCAGCTCAGCAATTAAATAAAAACTTTAATGTTGGAAGGAATGCTAGCTTTTTTATTGACTGGCCAGATTAATGTCCCCGTGGCCACGGATCGAGTACCGCTATTATTAACCGGGAGGGAGGACAAAAACCTTCGGTCTCCTGAAGAAAGTGAGATACCAAGTAATCGTTAATCAAAAATTTTAACATATCTAAAGAATCACTGTCAGTAAATGTTTGCTTGATATTCTTTCACATCAATAAATTAAGTAACTTGAAAACAGAAACAAGCATATCCACCTGAGTTCCAAGTCAGGCATTTTTCTGGTCAACAACTCTTTGGTCTTTTCAAAACCAGTCTCTGCAGGTTTGATTTTTAACGCAGTATTAAAAATGCTTGTTTTCCATTTAGAGTCAACGACAACAATAATAAAACAATTATTATTATTATTATTATTATTATTTACTAGCTTGCACTTTTGTTTCAATACCGTCGGTCTTTCGTTTTCTAAGATCCTCGTACAGGATGTTTCAGAATGACACATCTTAGACGATGAAAAAGCAGAAGGTTTTAAATGAAAATTCCCCCCTTGTAACGCGCTGAGGAATGGATATAATCGCATGAGTTTTTATTACTCGCGTTGGTCTTACCTTCATAATTATGATAGTAAATAGTAAAAATGCATTGAGCTCATTTCTCTGTAATGGCCCAGGAATCCCACGCTCCTGTTCATACGTCTGCCAGAGGAGGTTGCCCCACATCCACAACACACCCCACTGACAAAAGAAACAATTAACTTTCACCGTGCCCCAGCCGAACACACATTATTCATCTCAAGACATCCCATGATTTTAATATGGACCTGGCAGCGTTTTGGTATTTAATTCTCAAATAAAATTTTTGTCTTGAACTGTAATGGATGAAGGTGTCTTTAAAGGTCAGTTAGCCTCTGTTGCTAATTGGTTGGCTGGTCATTCAAGCATCATGGGAGTGAAAATAGGGCCTGGAAGCTTTATGCTCATTTTGGAGCGCCCCCAGGTGGAGAGAGCTCAAGACTGTAGCCTATTGCACGTTTCCTCGCTCGTACTGCTGCATCGAGGCCCTGTTTGGTGCAAACTCATCATGCTGCATGCAGTGGGCCCCACCCCGGCCCATCCTCCGCGGCCCAGTTCTGTCAAGTTGGGTTCCGTCGCCACACAACACCTGCAGACCTTGTGTGTGACATCATCGTCTGAGCAGCAGCTGCCCTGTCCTTGTGCTGGCCATCACAAGCGCGCGGCGCGCGCGGGGGGGGGGGGGGGGGGGGGGGGGGGGGGGGGGGGGGGGGGGGGGGGGGGGGGGGGG
>JAODKC010000002.1:105927-117189 GCA_026777985.1 Mormyrops attenuatus | reverse complement strand
CCTTTAATAATTCATGCAGTGAGTTAACGAGATGGTATTACCTGCAGTTCCCATTTCTGCAAACTCTCTGCAACTGCTCGAGGGTTAGGATTAGGGTTAGGATTAGGGTTAGGGGTAGGGTGGGGGGGGGGGGCTGTGGACCCCAGGGCTAAATTCCCTGGTGTGTGGCATTCACAGAGGCTGCTGTATCGGTGATAAACTCATGTGTTAATAGACTAAGTCCCAACATGCAATGCAGCTTCTAGCCGAGGCAGGAGAAAGTAGCGGGGGGAAGAAAGGGAAGCAGGGTGAACGGAGGTAAAAGGTAAAAGCAGAAACAGGAAAACAAAATGAGCCACGCTTTCAGAGGAAGGCGAGCGCCAGCAGAGGCGTCCAGAGTCTCTCCGGAGGACGAGCCCCCCTCCCCCCGGCAAAACACACAGAATGAAATGCCAAAGCAGGTAAGCCACAGGCGCCGGGGGAAACGTTATTTACCAAGGAGAAGGTGAGCCACAAGGCTCCAGGAAGAAAAGGCAGGCACTCCTGATTCTGCTTTTCACTGCGAGTCGGGGTGTGTGTGTGTTTTGGATATCCTGCTGATTTCCTGATGTTTGTGGGAAGCAGAAGCGAGACCAAAGGCGTCTGATCGTACTCAGGCCTCACAGCACGTCTCTCTCGGGGAAAAAAAACGGAAGATTGCCGTCTCTTTACACCCGTCGCTTTGACTGCTCGTGACGACTAAGAAAATCACTGCTTCCAGAAAGCAAATGATTAAAGGCTGGTATCGAATGCTGAGTACTTTACCATGTTATCGCAACGACAAACGCACGTTTTATGGGTATGAATGGTGACTACCAACGGAACAGGAAAGAGAAGTGAAACCCAAGTTATTTTGTGTTTAGAGGGACTAAGAGCACAGTAATGGGAATTTCTCTAAATTAAACATGTCATCAAGCTCATTGTCGTAAACTGGTAATAAAGTCTGTTTCGAATTTTATGGTGAGGAATTTAAATAATTTACGATGATACGCACCAATTCACTTAGATGAGTCTCAGCAAAGGCATGAAGGCACTAACCCTCTATTAAAACAAATAAAGTAAACAAAATTGTATGTCACTGTTGCCTCACACCTCTGGGACCAGGGTTCAAATCTCCGCCAGAGTTCTGTGTGTGAGGAATTTGCTTGGTCTCCCCGTGTTGTCGTGGCTTTTTTCTGGGTACTCCGGTGTCCCCCCACAGTCAAAAACATCCCGAGGTTAATTGGAGTTGCCAAAATTGCCCATAGGTGTGAGTGGTGCGTGTGTGTGTGTGTGTGTGCCCTGTAATGGGCTGGTGCCCCATCCTGGGTTGTTCCCTGCCTTGTGCCCATAGGCTCCAGACCCTGTGACCCTGAATAGGACAAGTGGTTACAGAAAATGGATGGACAGATAAAACTGTACAGTTTTTGTGTATTTATAACAAAACCCTAACCCTATAGTGTAAAATAGATTGATGCATGTATATATGTAAATATACACTATGTGGGCAAAAGTATTGGGACACACCTCTTAATCAATGAAGGTGTTTCATTCAGACCCTTTGCCACAGGTGTATAAAATCAAGCACATAGGCATGCAGTCATGTTTACAAACATTTTTGGAAAAAAGGGTCATTCTGAAGAGCTCAGTGAATTCAAGCGTGGTACTGTCATAGGATGCCACCTCTGCAATGTCAGTTCATGACATATCTTCCCTGCTAGATATTCCACAGTCAACTGTAAGTGGTATTATTACAAAGTGAAGGTATTTAGGAACAACAGAAACTCAGCCATGAAGTAGAAGACCATGTAAAGTAACAGAGTGGGGTCGCCAAGTGCTGAGGCACATAGGGTGGAAAAGTCACCTACTCAATAACTCAATAACTTCCAAACTTCCTCTGGCATTAACTCCAGCACAAAAACTGTGCACCGGGAGCTTCATGAAATTGGCTTCCATGGCCGAGCAGCTGCATGCAAACCTCACATCACCAAGCGCAATGCCAAGCATAGGATGAAGTGGTGTAAAGCACACCGCCACTAGACTCTGAGCAGTAGAAATGCGTTCTGTGGAGTGACAAATCACGCTTCTCTGTCTGGCAGTCTGACATACGAGTCTGGGTTTGGCGAATGCCAAATGTTATCTACCTGACTGCATTGTGCCAACTGTAAAGCTTAATGGAGGAGGGATAATGGTATGGGGTTGTTTTTCAGGGGTTGGGCTAGACCTCTTAGTTCTAGTGAAGGGTACTCTTAATACTTCAGCATACCAAGACATTTTGGACAATCCTATGCTTCCATCTTTGTGGGAAGTTTGGGGAAGGCCCTTTTCTGTTCCAGCATGACTGTACCCCAGTGCCCAAAGCAAGGTCCATAAAGACATTGGATGAGTTTGGTGTGGAACAACTTGATTGGCTCACACAGAACCCTGACCTCAACCCCATTGAACACCTTTTGGATGAACTAGAACAGAGACTGCGAGCCAGACGTCCAACATCAGTGCCCGACCTTACAAATGCTCTTCTAGGTGAATGGGCAAAAATTCTCACAGACACACTCCAAAATCGTGCTGAAAGCCTTCCCAGAAGAGTGGCAGCTGTTATAGCTGCAAAGGGGAAACCAACTCCATATTGATGCCTATGGATTTAGAATGGGATGTTATAAAAGTACCTCTCCAAATATATATATATATATATAAATACAGTAGAACTTTGAAACTCAAATGCCTTAACCTAACTTGGACATCGAACAGGTCTTTTGAAGTTTTTTCAACTTGTACCTCGACCAAAATCTTGCAACTCGACCATTTCTGCTAAAACTTGTACGGGGCGAGACATGTTCAACTTTACCAATCTAACCTCAACTTGACCGATTCCGTATTATAAGGGCCAGGTGACAACCCTACCCCCCGGCCCTTCTCCTCTCCACCTGCCACTTCCAGTATGCCATCAACTCAGCTCAATACAGGTAAAGTGCTCATAAAATGTCACTTATTTCATGATTATTGCTTTTCTTTGTGTATTACTTTTTCATGTGTGTATTAGTTCTATATTAATTGTTAATGCTTCTTATCATGAGATAGGCAAGTAGATCGGTTTAAATAGGCAACCAATTGGGGGTCTGAAATGGATTAAATTCATTTACATTACTTCTTTAGGGAAATTCGACTTAGACCTCGACCAAATCACAACTCGACCAGCCTTCTGGAACAAATTAAGTACATGTTCCAAGGTACCACTGTAATTTTATTTTTTCAAAATTTCACATATACAATTGAGTAATATACAAAGGCCAATAGAGAGGCAAGAGGAGAATGGATTCTTCTTCAATGTGGTAGACAGCCTTCTGGTGCAGTGAAACCTCCTTCTGGACTCCAGAGTGCCACGATAGATTTTGTGCTCTGTTGGGGTGGCTGTTAATCTGCTTGATGGATGGCAGTTGGTCCCTCTGTGTGGCCTTGCTGTCCTGCACTGAGGATCCAGCATGCCATACTGTAATACTGTTGGTGAGGACAATTTCAAGGCTGCTGTGGTAAAAGTTGAGCAACTGTAGTGTTGCCTTGCCCATCTGCTACTTCCTTAGCCTTCTCAGGACGTGTAGGCACTGACAGGCTTTCGTGAGGATTGATCTGGTGTTTTCCGTCAAAGCTCAGCCCGCCTGAGATGTGGAGACCGTGGCACCTGAAGTTGCTGAGAGACTCCCCTGGGGAGCCATTGATGGTGATGGGTTTGTGACTCCCGCTGTGCTTCCTGACATCCACAGCAGTCTCCCCTGCATTACAGATACTCAGGCTGAAGTCACAGCACCGCTCCGCCAGCTCCACTGCCTCGGCCAGTCACTCCTCTGTGTGTATTTGTCAGTATCGGTGATGAGACCAATTACTGTGGCATAATCAGCATACTTGATGATACAGTTGCATCTGAATTTGGCTACAGAGTTGTGAGTGAAGAACAAGTACAGCCATGAACACAGGCAAAAGCCTGAGAGATTCCCTGTACTGAGCACAAGAGGAGATGAGGTTTTTGTTCCACAATCATCACCACCTGGGGTCTGCCTGTCAGGAAGTCCAGGACCTAGGTGCCAACAGAGTCACTGAGGCCCAGATCCATGAGTGTGTCCGCACGACATTCTGACATAGGTGTTCCTGTAGCTTTCGGCCTTCTGGTGCAGTGAAACAGAGGTGAGAACAGGTGTTGTCCAGGTGATCTAGGGTGGTGTGAAGAGCCAGGGAAGGTGCCATCCGCCGACTAATTCCGCAAACTGCAGCACGTCAAGAGAGTCTAGAAGGATGTTGTTAATACACCCCATGACTAGGCTTGCCATGCACCTCATGACCGCTGAGATTAGTGCCACTCAGACACGACACCTTTGATGTTTCCAGCAGGGGCACAGGCATAGTGGCCAGGGACAAAGAGATGTTCAAGAAGTCAGTAGAAACAGGGGCCAGATGCGCACTGCATGCCTCTTGAACACAGGAAGGGACACCATCAGTTCCAACAGCTTTGCAGGCTTTGACCTTGCAGAAAGTCCCCCCCCCCCTCCCATGTCCTGTTCAGACACCTTCTGGACAAATTCCCCCTGCTTCACTGGCAACTTCATGCGCCTTGCCCATATTCTGATCTCCAACCACACATGGTTATTCAGAGTGACATCAGAAGTTGTCATTGCACTCCTCTGTGCTTTGTAGCTGCCGATGGCCCACAGACTATTCCGCGTGTCGGTACCCCCATGTTGTGATCCCAGTCTGTCCTCCTAATCACTTCTTGCATGTCTGATTGCCCTCTCCTGAACCACTCAAGGTTTCCAGAATTGACAGCATCAAACATTTCTTTATTAAGAGGTTGGTGAATCTGGAATTTTGATTAGTAAAAATATATATATCATAATTACAGGAACACATATGAACATCATCGAATGCATTCAGTTACGTGAATTTAAAGTAATCAGTGTATCGCTGTGCTTTTAGGAGCGATTTGTATTCTGGCTGTGGCAAAACAGAAGCGTGGTCAGATCTGCTAACGTTTCAGCACAGCACAGCATGGTGCGTCCCTTTAATGGAGGCGTAACGGCGGTCGGCGTCACTGCCTCTAGTTGTGACGTCTCGGTGGTTTGGTACTGATGTCTTCCACGGAGCAGCTCTTGCGGAGTATAGATCCATAGAGACTGCACAGCCAAGTTGGGAATGTTTGGGTTCAGCCAATTTTCCATGAAAGTGAAAACACAATTTCTATTGTGTTTTCTATCTATTTCTATTGTCTTACTATTCCGAGACTGTACCTTTGCCACTATACTCTCATCGGGTATCTCTTCCTCCTCTTCCTCCTCCACTCAGACCTGGGGACATGTCTAGTAATCCACACTCAAATTAAGTTGCACTTATCTATTTGAAAGTAGCTGGTCAGAGTACAAAATTACATAAAACAAACATAGTCATCCATCCATTTTCATTCGCACTCCACAGACGCAGAGCAAGGACAGATATCCAGATCTCCAGAGGTGTGAGGAAACAGCAGTAACCGCTGTGCCACCATGCCGCCTCCGCACAGCATTAAAACGTGAAATGTGAGTGTGACCTGGTAAACCTATTTGTGTATCTAATCAACACATGCTATGACTGCGTCAATTCTGACCCAGTTCTGAAGCACTGTGGAGCACTTATTAAGTGGTCGGCACCTTTGGGACGCGAGCCTCTGTCCGCCATGAGGGAAGCCCAGGGGGAAAGGGATGAATGGTCAGCAGGAACCTACCAGGACATTCCAAGGATAACAAGTAATAACTAAAAACACACCACTGTTGTGTCTTTGGTTTGCTTTGGGAGAAGAGTGTGCGCGGGAAAGGACAAGTTTATTGAGGGTTGGGATTTTTCTTACTGGAAATAGCAGGGATGGGGCAGGATGGAGATCAATACTACACAGAGCTGAACATGAGAAAAAGGAGCCATTACAGCAGGCAGGAAAAGTGCAAAAACTCTGGAGGGAGTTATGGGTAACAAACAAAATGGACGTGCAGGGCTCTTGAGAAGTGCATCTAGGCGAAAGGCGAATGGGGGAAACGTGGCAACGTATAGTTAATGCAGGAAATCAGAGCAGATAAGACTAATCAGGAACACAAAACTCGGTTACTGCAATTTGCCTCTAGTCATACACCATGCCCCTGGCACACAGTCATATGTTCATTTTGAAACAGCTAAACTTCAATCTGCCACATCTTCATTCATGGGGTAACTCTGTGTTCAGATACCATGTATAAATGAGTTCTGGCACATGCAGTTACGCCCATGGCCTCAGGTGTTTGTACCTAGCGTGATGAGGGATGCCATGTGAGGAAAGCGGGCCTAGGTGAGTCCGGGTCGACACGTGCATGCAGCCATCACCCATCGAATGAGAACGGCTCTCCGCCGATGAGTCACCTCTGTTCCGCGAGATGTTCTGACACTGAGTGCCAGTGCCTCAATCCTGTGCGCAGCGCTCCTTAGCGATGGTTGCCTGGCGACCGAGAGGCAAGCCCGCCTTTCAAAATGTGAGCAACAACTTTCCTCCGTGAATCAATGAGCTGGTATGAAACCAGTGGCATTTGTCTGAATGAAACCCGAGCGATTCCCGTTCCATTCTCAAGAATTCCAATCCCAGGAATGTGTCACGAGTGCCTAAACCACCACTCTAGATGCCGGTCACTGCAGTCACTGTGTGATGTGGACGCCTGCCGATTCCTGGATCCATTTTGATCATCCTGGCTGCTTCCGAATGGAATTCCCTCGGGAATTGCAGTCCGTCTTCCTGAGCGGTGCCCCCAGGAGAGAGATGAATCCTGATGGTCAACAGGGACGCGATCACCGTGAAGAAGAGCACACACCTTCAAGTGGAAAGGAAGCCTCTTCTGTCCAGCTCTCTGATTAGACTCATAAACATCTAGCAGCTCATTAGTGGACAAAGGTATCCTGATGTTACGAGCAACACCAAATCATCTGACCCATAAATAGTTTCAGGTCGAAAAGCATGGACCACAGAACACATCTGAACAAGAGCTGGTCATAAGGGGGAAATTCTCAGATGTACCCTTTTGTTTTACACAACCCTGGATGTAATTTCGCCTTTGGTTAATAAAACTTTATTGGCTTGAATTAAATTATCTGTAGGTGATTTTTCATGATCGTTCATCACTGCATTCTTAATGATGTTCCAAAATTCTCCCCCAACTCCCCTGGTTCTACATTCATGTCTGAAACCCTTGTTCGGCTAATTGCGTTCTCCCTCGGCTTACCGACCAATCGGAAGGTACAAAAGAATAAACTGCATATGGTACAGGAGCCGTTCGCCGGCACACGGGATCGGGGCCTTTGCACATGTGCGTCCCTATCTCCATGCCTGCCTGTCCTGATTTAATACTACATCGCAAGTGCCCTGACGTGCTAACATGTCCTACAAATGTTAACGCCTTGCCGCAGACAGAAAAACCACCGCGCAGATGGAGTATTGCAGATGTAATTCTGTACTCTGCATGGAAATGAAACACAACCGTGGCATAATGTCTGAAGCAAGCCTGACCAGGCAGATGCTGATTATGCCGTAAAGGTAAATGCTGACGTGCTGAAGCCTCCTTGCAGCCTAGCATGTTAGCTACCTGCCTGGCTATGCATAAGAGAGTGTGCTGGGGGTGATGTGATGTAATATCTCACTGTAGCAGCGTTATTCTACTACAGCTGTGAAAAGTACCTACTAGTTGCTTGATCCTGAATCTTATTAGAATCTTATTAGACTAATAGGACGTCCGGGAGGGAGCTTTGGTGGATGAGTGTGTAACACTGTGTGTGTGTGTGTGTGTGTGTGTGTGTGTGTGTGTGTGCGTGTGTACCCTGTGCTGCCTAAAATAAGGCCCTCCATGACCCTCACCAGGATAAGAGGTTAGAAGATGGATTGATGAATAGTTGGATGGATGGATGTACGAACCACTTAAGAATGTCTTATGACCTAAATGAAACAGCCATTTCTAACAGTTGGCACAGTGGCTCAGTGGGTAGCACTGTTGGCTCACACCCCCAGAGCTAGGTGTTAAAATCCCACCTCTGCATGTTCTCCCAGTGTTATTTCCCCCTGCAGTCCAAAGTCATGCAGCCAGACTAACTGGTATCTTTCCACTATTATGAGCTGGCATCCTATCCACAGTGTGGCCATGCCTCATGCCCTATGCAGCTGCCTCATGCCTTATTCTGCCTGCTGCCTGCCTTCTGACCTATGCTGCCTGTCTAGTGCCATTTGCTCCCTGTCTCGTGCCCTATGCTGCCTGCCTCATTTCCTATGTTGCCTGTCTCATACCTTATGCTCTCTGCCTCGTGCCCTATGCTGCCAACCTCGAGCCTTATTTTTCCTGCCTCGTTCCCTGTGTTGCCTGTCTCATACTTTATGCTGTCTGCCTCATGCCCTGTGTTGTCTGCCTCGTGCCTTATTCTTCCTGCCTCATTCTCTATGCTACCTGCCTCATACCTTATGCTGCCTGCCTTGTTCCCTATGCTGCCTGCCTTCTGCCCTATGCTGCCTGCCTCGTTCCCTATGCTGCCTGCCTCATTCCCTATGCTGCCTCTCTAGTGCTCTATACTGCCTGCAACCCAGTCCAGGACAAGCTGTTCTAAGATGCATGGACAGAGGGGTGAATTTATTGGACCAGAATTAAGTCAAAATCCTGAAAATTTAAAAAGATAATATGACGAGATGTTTGCCCTTTTATCTTCAGGGGTCTGGAGGTTTGCAAATGACTGCTGACGATGAATTCAGTGATAGAGAGAAATGTCACTCTCCATCGACTCAGCAAAGACGCAAGAACGGACACAAAGGAGGCTCGTCTGACAAACCTTGAGCTCCTGGGTCTCATTGTCATTTTGGATCCGCACGGGGCAGGCTTACAAATGCATTATTTCATTTCAAACACACAGACGCAGCTACATTTTTCAGCAGGTCTATGCATCCTGTGATACAACAGCATCTCATCGCTGTTTCACATTAGAAACATAGAACAACGTAGGACACAAACTGTAAGCACTAACCCATGTAAACAAAGTAAATCTTAAGCATCCAGTGCCAAAATCACTCCTTCGACAAGGCTCACACCGTGAGCCTGGCCTTGTTAGAACCCTGCAGTATGTTAGGATAAAGTGTGAAAACTACAGGACTGGGAAGAGAAAAAAGAACTCTAAACATTACTGACAGGTAGACACAGACAAGCGTGTTGCACTAAGAGGGATGACTCAGAATAGACAGCGATGAGGCAACCCGAAAATATCTCGCCCGTGAAGGGAAGAGCTCTGACAAGCTCTCAGACAGACTCGCTGAGGGCTGCCACGATATAAATCCCAGTAGACGCGCAGAGGAGCGGTGGGAATGCGACCAGATCAAACCGCGTGCGTGGGAGTGGCCTAGTGAAAGAGCCAATCACAGGGCTGCTAGGTTCTGTACTTGCTGAGGATTCAAATGCCTTTGACAACAGAACTCCTGATAAGTGTTCGTTTATTCATTCAGCGGGGATTTTTATCTGAAGAAAAAGAAAACAGAGAAATGTGGGTCAGCCAGTCCTTGGAGCAATTGGGGTTAAGGGCCTGGCTCAGGAGCCCAAGAGTGACATCACACTGCCAACCACAGGATTTGAACAATCGAAATTCCAATCACGGACAAAGCATCCCAGCCTTCTGAGCCACACACTGCCCCATATGTGTTCAAAACAGTTCATCTATAATCATTCCAGTGCAGCTACATTCACACACGATATTTGCAAATATTGCCAGTGCTAATGAATATGGGAATACGGACAATTTAGTCTGTTTTGAGGCGTGCATTTCGTTTATTTAATTGTCGGTTGTGACATTTGCTGGATGAAATACTACATGATTTTCATCATGGATATTAAAATGCACGACTGAGAAAGCACTTCAACATCGTAACAAACTGCTGACGTTCGGAAAGATGGGGGAGAATCAAAGTTTGTGATGGATTCCGAAAGGGCTACAGGGGTGAAGAAAGAGTGCTGATTGATTTTAAGTGACCAAAAGAACTGCACATTTCTCCCAGTAACTGAGGGGAGAGGGTGACATTCTGTTCCTGGAAGTTAGTGGTGCCCAATAACCCTGTGCAGCATAAGCAGTTAGACGATGGATGGATGGAAGTTGCCAGCTGTTATGTTCGCATAGAACAATTGAGGATAGAAGTGGTGGATAAGGATGGGAAGCATGAACACAGAATAAAACTGAGGGAGGAGCTGAGAGTGGTGCACATGAATAACCATGAAGAGATCGACTGCCAAAAGAAAAGGGAGTCTAGTATGGAAAGGGGAGCACAAATTGCCACAAACGAGTCCTGGGGCTGAGAGTGTAATTAGCCGAACTAGATCAATTTTGCCAAAGCGGTCCATTCTCTGAGTACACTGAAATAATGAGCCCCGCCCCCCAGCTCTGACTGCAGACAGAGGACGGCCCAGTAAGCTACGCCTGCTGGAGCCCCCCCCCCCGAAAAAAACACCACCTCTCTCAGCATGTCAGGGGTGGCGGCCTTCAAAAGTTAACAACTGCTGAGGATGGGGGAGGGAGAGAGATAGGCAGGGTCAAATTAAAAGGCGGGGGAGCTCTGTGATCCGTGTCAGCACTCGGACTCACTTCCACAATGTTCGAGAAGGAACACAGAGCGCCCCCAGTGGACCGCCGTGTAAATAAACGAAACCCAGAGAGGTCATTGACACTCCTAAAGGCGGGAAAACCAAGAAGGGCTGAAGGACAAACTGTTTTCAAAGCCCTGTAATCTCAGTGCAGCTAATAATAAATCACCGATAACTAACTGTACAGGACGTACACGGGCAAAACGATTTTGGTGCCTAGAATATAAACACTAATTTTCTTTTGTTGAAGTAATATTTTTAATGAGTGCTGCACAGTGGCTCAGTAGGTAGCCTAATACATCTAAGGGTAGGGGCTCGAAATTTGTTTCGCTAAATTGCCCTTAGTGTGTGTTTGTGCATGTGAGTGTGTGTCTCTGTGTGTATGTGTGCCCTATGATGGACTGACATCCCATCCAGGGTGTCCCCAGCCTTGTGCCCTGTGGTCCAGGCTGCCCACAACCTTGCACTGGATGGATATTTTAATAATAGCAGAAGATGGATGGATGGATATTTTAATATCACCTGCTGCACGTAATATACTCGGTTTAAGGGTCCCGTCTCAGGGGGGGGGGGGGGGGGGGGGGGGGGGGGGGGGGGGGGGGGGGGGGGGGGGGGGGGGGGGGGGGGGGGGGGG
>JAODKC010000002.1:93274-105827 GCA_026777985.1 Mormyrops attenuatus | reverse complement strand
GTTTAAGGGTCACCTCACAAGCCCCACCCCCCCCCCCCCCCGTGTAGCACCAGTCACGCATTCACGTTAATGAGCACTTTAGCCACCTATCCTGAAAAAAATATAAAGAGTTAGCAGCAAAAATTCAATAGGTCCCACCAGAGCAGTAAAGACTAATGATGTCTCAGAGGAGGTAGACGGAGCTGGATTCTGTTAATGACCAGGACTTGGTTCACGGGGGGGGGAGACTTCTGGCTGTGCGTGTGTGTGTGTGTGTGTATGTGTGTGTGTGTCCTTAGGGCAGGGGCCAGTATTAGGGGGCGTCTGTGTGGGCAGGCCGCACACACACCACACACGCATACAAGCCCACCGAGATTCACAATGCACACGCCTACCCAACTCCCACCAGCAAAAACAAAACCTGCAGGCGGCATTGGGGGAATTTAAAATCCAAACTATTTAAATTATATCATCTAAATGATAGGTTCATTAGTACTTTCTTTAAATTGGTTACTCACGTATGGTATGATTAGAAGTGTCAAGAAGACTCCCAACCTGGGAACTGCTGTCGTTTTTGTTTGAAGACCTCTGTGGAAGCCCCCCCAAGCCAATCAGACGCCTTGGTACGATGGCGGTCCCATGCCGCCATGCCAAACGGTGAAGTGGCTGCATCGATTTCAGGAATTGCGTCTGAGGGGAACCAATCTCCCCCCTTCCAAGGAATTCTGGGTGACCACAGAAAAGAGCTGGAACCCAGGTGAGGGGCAAACCTCTGAAAGTGTGACATCTTAGCGGGGGGGGCGGGGGGGTGCAGGGGACCGGCGTGCCTCACTGGGGAGTGTGATCCAATTTTCAGCGGCGGGCTGCATTTTCAGCCACTTGTCCCTGTCATGCCATGCTGCCTCCTAATTGAATTTTTACCGGAGGGGCGGGATCTCACTCGCCCCACCCCATCCCGCCAGAGACCTGCCTCTGCTATCCCGTCGATAGCACCGGGATAACAATTCAGCCACAGAACGTTTCCCCGCAAACCAGCAACCTGCCGGGAGCCGGCCGGCCCCACTTACCAGTCCCTCAGACCTAGCCAGCCTCCTTCTCTAATCTGCCTGTGCTGAAGCTGGGACAGTTCATCTGAGGATTTATCCATCTCCCCCCTCACCAGCAATGGGACTAAATGGAGGGATAAAACCATCTGATTAGGCAGAGAACCCCCCCCCCCCCAGACCCCCCACCACAGGGCCACTCCACCCAGGATGCATCCATTTTCCGCTCCACCATTTTCCCGTTTTTTAACGAGCGCCACGTCCTCGGCCATATCGACCCCACTGCACTCCACCAGGCCCCCGCTGTGTTTCCACTGGTGCCCGGGAGCCTGATACAAGGCCCTTGAGAAGCCACCAAGGGAACATGTACCCAGGAGTGACCCGCATTTACATACATTCACTCGGCCATACCCCCCCCCACCCAGAAGCCGCTTACAGCTTTTATCTGTTATTCCAGCTGGATATCTTACAGGAACAGTCCCAACTAAGCACTTTCCTCACAAGCCCCACAGAAGCACCCTTCCCAGGACTCGAACAGCAGAGGTGGCAATTTCAGGACCAGAAAGTAAAAATCCAGATCAGGATTTTGTTTCAACCAACCACTTCTGTATTATTTGACTATGCTCTTTATGCTCAGCTGGTTGGTTGAAACAAAATCCTGGTCTGGATTTTTACTTTCTAGACCTGAAATTTCCACCTCTGTCAAACAGAAAACCCCAAGTCTTTTATGCGACCCTCCGGGCAGCAGATTTCGTTTGACCGCTACCCTGTTTGGGGTCTTGAAAGCTGTGGCTCCCTGCTTATTCTAAAGCACATGCATTACAGAAGAGAAGTGCTCTGATAAAAGGAACCTGGTTCAACAGCTGGACTGGGATGCAATCACAAGTCATGCGTGAAATGCAGTCGCATCTTATGCACTAAATGCAACGCGTTCCAGTGAGCACTTAATACAAAACTAGAGTCCCTAAGTGTTTGATGATGTCTGACTCACCCTCTCTGTATTTCAAATTAGATCCAGACACCAGATATCATCGCCAGTATTGCATTGGCTCCTGCTCTTTCCCATAGATCCAGTTCGGTGGTCACGAACATCCAGTCATATATCATATTGCACTTTGCCATAGACCCAGTGGTCAGCAACATCAAATCATTTATCATACTGCACTTTACCATAGACCCAGTAGTCACCAACATCCAATCATATATCATACTGCAATATCCCACAGAGCCAGTGGTCACCAACATCCAATCATATATCATACTGCACTATCCCACAGAGCTAGTGGTCACCAACATCCAAACATATACCACACTGCACTTTCTCATAGACCCAGTGGTCACCACCATCCAATCATATATCATACCGCACTTTCCCACAGAGCCAGTGGTCACCAACATCCAAACATATATCACACTGCACTTTCCCATAGACCCAGTGGTCACCACCATCCAATCATATATCATATATCATACTGCACTTTCCCACAGAGCCAGTGGTCACCAACACCCAATCATATATCATACCGCACTTTCCCATAGACCCAGTCCACACCAACATACTATATCGACCAAAAATAGCACTACATCAACCCACCTCAACCTGTCCTATAGCTCAAGGGAATGACTGCTCAGCGGATCCTGATCACACAGCCAAGCACCCATGTTGTCTGAAGCCCTGAGTGTGATGAATGTGATTTTCCATGTTGTGATCATCTCAGCTCTCCATCATGTTACATGACTGGGGGGGGCTGTAACGGAGATATACATCCTCACATCCTGAATCACAAAATAAAAACACATTTTCCCTTTTTCTTTTATTTCAGATATGACTAGCCAGTAATATAAAACATGAATACTACACACACACAGGTTTGTAATTATACCTTTGTGGGGACTCTCCATCTATGGGGAAAATTCTAATCCCAACATGATGACCTTAACCCCTACCCAGCCCTAACCTTAACCATAAGTAACCAAACAAAATGTGAGACTTTCAGCATTTTTATTTTTTTTGGAAAAACAGGTTTTTATTACATTGTGGAGGACATTTGGTCCCCACAATGTAAAATAAACCTAATCACACATACACACACATGCACACCACACACACACACACACACACACACAACAACAACAACAACAACAACAATGTGTTTCCTATGATAAAGTACCAGATTAAAAAAGTGCCCCCTCCCTTTCCCCCCCTTGGTTACTATACTTTAGTTGACCAGGACCCTCCTGTCACTGTGTTCACTGTTCTCTGCATTTCTCATTACAATATCATATTTTATTCTGCGTTTCCTGGTGCCACTTTACTCAGAGCCTCTGGCTGTAGCCTATCAAATGACCAGTTCGAGCAGAACAGCGGATCCAACAAGACCCCACCCTGGTGATGCCATTATCTATAGTCAGATAAGCACAGCTGTCTGGATCAGAACCGCACCATCAGCAGCTGCATCGCTGGTCCCTAGTTCTCCACAATCAAAACAATTTACATGCTGCACATATTCATATACACAATCATATACTTCTGTTATTTGTATTTTTAAAGTTTTGTCAATAATGGCAATTTGAGATCATTGTTTTTATTATTATGACTACCTGTAAAAATCATGTAAATCACTGTAAAATTCCACATAAAACGCCCTACACTAAATACAATTTGATTTACGGTTCAGTAACCAAAACATAATCCCGCACGCATACACATGATTTACATTATAGATGCATTTTAAATGATACCTTTAATTGCTGAGGTAATTTTACCTCATTATCATTATTCAAATCTACAAGACATATAATAATTATGGCCTCGCTATAATTTAACTTTACCCTCCACCTAGCCATTTGTAACTGTACTAAAATGCATCCTCCCTTTACGAGAGGATTCCTATATAGAACTGCGGTTACTTTTAATTTCGTTTCTTGGACATTTGAAAGGAATGTCTACTTCTAAACAAACTATGCAGCGATGAATTAACGTGAGTGTCAAGGCAGATCCGCCCAGTGCACAAATCACTGGACAGCAGCTGCCGGGGAGAAATAAAAAGCTCTCTGTCCTTAACGCCATTCAACTGATCAAATAACCCCCGTATTATGCCACACAATACCCAGTTAGAGTTTAATGTTCCTTCAGTCGATACAAATAATACGTTTTTGTGATTTCAGGGATTGATTCTATATTTTAAATAGTCGTCGATGCGCGAAGCTGCCGAATTAGGTGTTATAGTCAGCTAAAACGGGGAATGCCGAATTAAATCAATAATTACAATGAGCATGGGCGGTCTGGGTTAAAGCCGAAAGCACATATTATCCCTTTCAAACTCCCCAGTTTCGGGGATACATGATGCCTCTGGTGCAGTGCCATTACGAAATGGCCCGAACTGCAGAAGGTCCCGCTCATACCTTCCCGCCATATCACATCTTGATTATCTTTACCAGTTAATTGACAATGCTTGGTAATATGTGTCTTTGTGGGACAGCGGTGAAAATGCACCGGTTCCCTCCCTAGCAGCTGAGTGCCGTTTTCTGAATGCACCTACGGGCGTTTAATAACCCCGAAAGGAGGAGACCAGCCCGCTGAACCAGTGCAGCGGATCCGCAAATGACACGGCGATTTCTGCACATCTGGACCGATGGTCAGGAGGCGATCTTTCTCATTTTTCTAGGAACTAGTCGCTCGCCTTTCATAGGCAATATTCTATTGATTCGAAACTATTTATGCACCTCCCGTTGTTATTTGCACCAATATATAGGCTACCTACCATACAATAGCCGGTAGCACTAAAAAAAACCTTTACATCGTACAATCTCCTCACTTTTCCGTGGCGTGTGAGCATTTACTCAGCCATTTCTAAATCCTTATGCCCCTGACGTCATGAAGGTTTTCCACAGCAAAATAATTGTCAAGCACATCATCGGTAAAGCAATCCAGTGCCCGTTCAAAGTGAATCCAAGCCAAATAAATCTATTTTCCGACGTATATTAGAGCGGTTTATATGCGTACGTGTACATGCATGTGCATATATCAGCAATCAGCAATATATATGAACTTATCCCGTAATTTGACTAAACGGTCATATTGCATAATTCTCATATTAGAAGCAAGGTAGTTTTCTCCGAGTATAAACGGAGAGGAAAAAATTAATTGCATGTTTCCAGACGCAGATGAAATATATTATGCAGTGCTTGCTGATTTATTTATTTATTTATTTGCTTCTGTATCAGTCGAGCCATATAGACTCGCTTCACATACCCTCCAATAAGCTACAATAAGATAGCAGAAAGGTCCGTTAATCGGCTTTATGTAATGTACAGTAACGGCGTTGAGCGCTGTCCATGGTGCTAGGTTTAGCCTGATGTGCTTTAGCTGATTGGTGTGTGTGTGTGTGTGTGTGTGTGTGTGTGTGAGAGAGAGAGAGAGAGAGAGAGAGAGAGAGAACTAAAAACATAATCCCTGAGCATGACCACAGATTTGCCCTGGCTGGATTCGACTTCTCACCTCGTCAGCTTACTTAATTACACTGTCTGAGGGTGAGCAACTCCTTGATTAACCACCTTAATTTAAAACCATAGATTTTTTATATCCAACTGATCTTTGCCACAGTCCTGTGTCACTCATGGCAGCAACATAAACTATAATAACGTTAATATAATTCGAGTTAAATATGCCCACCTAGTGAACAGAGGTCTGCGTTAGAATGTGAGATCACAGGCGTTTTATTTTAAAACGAATTACGTCAGGATAGTCGGCTTCATCATTACTAAGGCCAGCATCAGCGTAGCATGCGAGGCATTCACTACCCATACGCCAATTAATATAGAAATCAATACTTTAAACGCACAATCACATCACAATTCACATAATATTATTAGGCATATATATTACCTTTCATCCAGTCCAGTACTTGCTTGGGTGTCCATTTACTTATAGGTTCCATTACCAATGCCATCACCGGTTTTACTGTCTCTTCTGAATTACCGACAGAGCAAACGTATTAGTAAGACGATATAGCGATATAAAATAAAAATGCAATGTATGCCGAAAGCGGGTGAGACTGGCGCGGCAGTTCAAAGCATGGCTGGTTGCATGTTCAGCGTAGAGGATGCGGTGGTGCAATCCACGCGGACACGCACGCTTCCTCCGTTTCGTCGTACGTCTCTGCCGCTCACTCCCCCAGTGCTGGCCAACTCTCGCTGAAATACTGTAAAGTAGTGAGGCTGCCGTGAACGAGCAAGTCTAGCACCCTCCTCCCTCCCTTCCCCGCACGCTGCAGAATTAACCGGGAGCCGCGCTTTGCGAGAGACACAGGGAATGGTGCAATACAAAGCGCTGTACTACGCTCCAAGCGGAACACTCGGTTCAAGGCTTATCATGCAAAGTGAAAATGCGGTACATTAAGTACAATATTAAACCCCGACCGAAGCGCTTTAAAACTTTATAACAGCAATGACCATACTATGTTTAAAAATCACATATATCCTCATACGATGCGATATGACAAATCGATGAAAGCAATAAATCGGAAAAGATAGTTGAATATAGCCTGTCTGAAGCATTATAAGTATTACCTTGCATTTATATTTTAGTAGATTTCTACGTATGACGTAACTATCTTAATTAATTATTTAATTAAGTACAGATTAATTACTTCCCTAATTTGGGATACGCTGTTCTAGTACTTTCCCGTGTTCTGATTTCTCAATCATAATGAGATTATGTCATTTTCTTTGTAGGAACAGGTGTAAATATATAAAACTTTTGTTAACTACATAAAGATATACTACCATTTAAATATATAGGTCTACATGCAAAATGCAAATATGTTTAAACAATTGGGAAAAGTATGAATATTTAAAACACGAAAAATAAGGATGAGTACCCTGTATTGGCACTCCTTTGCTCATTGTTATGGGCAGACACATTACATTAAAGAGGAATGACACTTTACGAGTAATGACGCTAGTATCATGTACATTTCTTAAAATCACCTGTCCATCACTAAAACTGTTAAAGGAGGACTGGGTTACTGTTTCCGAACTTATGCAAACGCAAATAAAGACTTCAGCGGGCGTTTATTTCCATCAGTATAAGAAATCATATTTGCTGTTATAATAACTGACAGCGACCCCTGCTGTTAAACTATACTACACAGCCAATTGTTTGTATAATGACATCATAGCCAAACAAAAATTGTAGAGTAGATAAACTACTATTTTCAATGACCTGATTTAACGTCGCCCATCCAGTTAAGACGATCTGTAAGGCGTTTACTTAAGTTTACCCGTGACCCAGTTTAAAACAAGTGCAAACTCGCAGTATGTTTCTCGAATTTATAACTAGCGTGACGTGCCACCGTGTCACTGCTTTATATTGTCATGCTTGTAGAATAGAGCCTTTATGTTTAACTGAATATCACACTATATATATATATATATATAGATAGATGTTCATAACATATATAACGAAATACCGTTAAAATGTTAATGGTTTGTTTTGCCCTTCAGAGTTTTTCGACATAAGTTCATTAAAATTATTTAAATATTTATACAATTTATGTATATATTAACGCAGTATCTTCATATTTATGTAGTATTTCATATATTAGAGAGTTGTAGCCTAACTTCACACTTATTTTTTAAAGAATGTTGGTAACTTCTGCAGCTTCTTTTCACATAACGTTTCCACAAGGAAAAAACAATGATTTTATTGTTCGTGCCATGATTAAGGAGGGTAAGGTATCTCAGATTCCTTGCCCGAACGTTAACCGAAAAGGTACTTTCTACGGCAACTTAAAATAAGTCTTCGCAGTTATATTAAAAGATTCACTCGTGAAAAGTGGTTAGCAAACGGATGGACGAATTCATCAATAAGTTATTTAATAATACAAAGTAGGCACATTGCAATGTTACCCCTTAAGAAATTGAGAATACAATTTCAAATACGACATAAATATAGGCATAAACTTTCCTAATGAACCACCACGGTTCTTTCACCAGCTATGGCCGATGACCCGCGAGCCTTCTAATGCGAGCTGTGAATGAGCCAATGGGATGCAGAGAGGAAATTGTCCCCCATTTCCATTGGCTCAGAGTGATGTCGATCACACGAAACCAATGTTTCCCCAACGCACCTATGTGGTACGACTTGCATGTTAGCTGTTGCCGGATTGTATGAATATACCCAAATTATAAGCACATTTAGAGTGTAATTTAAGACAATGTGTTTTGTAACGTAAGTAACCCCCCCTCCCCCATTTCACTGCTGCTCCTGCCCCTACCTTGAAGATTATCTGGAGCTGCCAGTCATGCAAGACCTAATATTTTCATGTTTCCGGCAGAATGAAATTGTCAAGCCCTTTATTAGATAATCACATTTATTTATGACATATACTGTTTTCCAAGATGTTGACCGATGATATTTATATTGAGTTCTAGATGCCAAATGGGCTTCAAGTTATCGATTGCCAAGTGCAGTCATGTTGGACGTATGAAAATATTAGGTGACCTCATCTATTACCATGTTACCATCCAATCAACTGAACTCTCGTTTGGCTATAATAAAGGCCTTCTTTAAAGTACAGTACATACGTCATTCTGGTATTTGATAAGAGGAACTCAGGCCAAATACAGCAGCCCCGAAAATTCTGGCAACCAGTAGAGGGACATTAACTTGGGTGCTAACCCTCTGAACTTACAATATCACGGGAGCCATCCAGACACTGGGCTGCGGGGATTTGAAATATATTACACGATAAATTAAGACCATGAAACATCTTGCCGACAAGCAGAAATTCTGGATTGGGGGCATGGAGCAATGCATAATCATTATTATGTTGGCTAATCAACTGTTTTATCTAGTGTGACTCGCATGTTTATACACTTTTACACTTGGGTATTTTCCGAAGCCATACAGCTTGGCTTAAAGCATCTGGCTTAAAGATTTAACACCAAGAATACCCCTGCAGATTGCAAACTGGTACCCTTAGCCAGTATACTATCCTAATATCATTCTGGATGTGAGTTGTTTACTGCAATTCAAAGCAGGATGAGAGAATTACATGCATAGTAAAAGGACAGTGTTGCACTGGGGCTTTTGAGTACATAAAAAATCATGTTTTAGACATAACCCATAATCCATAGAACCATCTGGAGCGGGAGGAGGTCCCATCCTGCAAGCCGTCGGGATGGCTAGGGAGTGGCCAAGCAGCTGCCGTTAACATGAGGCACAACACATAGTGCGCGGTGACAGCATTGCGCAATGGGGTTAGCCTTATTTCAGTTGCCATGCTCTGGGCAGACCCCAGTAGACCTTGACAGACCTCTGAAGACCTCGATTAACCCAGACCTGGACAAATCCCAGTCGGCCCCCGATAGACCTGGGCAGGCCCCAGTAGACCTTGATAGACCCGGACTAATCCAGTAGACCCTGGTAGTCCAGGGCAGACCGCAACAGGCCTCAGTAGATCCAGGCAGATGAATGGCATTGAAAAACCTGCAGGGGTGCATAGTCCTTCAGCCTCCAAGCCCAGAAGAAGCTCCTGTACATGAATAACACTGCGAGAGGTAAGCCAGTCAGCACACAGAGGAGTGGTTTAATATAACATTTTTATAAGGCAGTTTTGCACTGGCATTCCATCCCCTGCCTCACGCTCCGTGCCTCCTGGGATGGGCTCCAGGCTCAACGCAACCTTATACAGGGTAAGCAGTTGGAAGATGGATTTTCTCAGGACATCCCTGGACTGGCATTCTGTCCAGGGGGCTTCCCTGTCTCACATCCTGTCATTCATGGGGCAGGTTCACCATGATCCTGTACTGGGTAAGAATCTCCTGAATGTGAACGATATACAAAGGGCTTATTTTGCACATATTCTGAGCACAATTAAAATCTTACAGTTTTGTTTAAAGTTTATTTTAAACACTTTCAAGTCAAAACAGACACGGGAGACTTTTTTTATTACAGAGTCCCTGTGACTCAAGTGAAAAATGCTACCAAACTGCAATATGGCTGATGCTGACCTGGATGTCATGTGACAGGGACAAGGGTGTCATGTGACAGGGATGGGCCTAATAATGTTCATTAAAAGTTCATAGCTGGCAACAGACAAAAGGCTGAAGTATGACATAAAAAAGAACTTCACATCTCCCAGTGTGGATGTAGCTCTTAATGTGGGAGGGTGGGGGTGTATTTCTTGATATTTTACTTTATATAATTTCCCCCTTCAGGCCCACATTGTCAGTCTGTCCTCTCTGGGTCTCACTTATACATCACTATAGACAATAGATAAGCACTATAGATAAGCACCTGCTAAATAAATGTACCACTAATGAGAGCCAACCTGTATGATGGATACTGCATATTTGTTACTCCAGTTAAGCAAAATGGAATGGATGACAATTATATAAATGTATGTAAATGAATACAGACATTTAAACGGAAATAAATTTCCACTGGTACTTGAAGAGCTCAGGCTGGCTGAAGTCTCCAGAGAGACCCAGTGTGGGATCTGCAGGGCAAAGTCTGGCAGAACATATCAGATAAAAATCCAGGATGTTTCAGACTGGCATTTAGGAAAGGCTGCATTCTAGTATGCTTCAAATTTTAATCTGATTTAAATAAATATTAGCAACATTAGCAAAAACATGACTTTCCCATTGAGCAAATGTGCACGGTGAATTTAACTATACATCTAAATATAAACCCTTTCCATCACTTTAACTAGAAAAATTAGCACTACAGGTGCCAGATATAATCCTCTCTAGGGGTGCTCCTCTGATGCACGGGTTTACCCAGGCTGAAGCCCAGGGGCCTTCGCTAAAAAGAGGCCTCAACTAACCTTGTTTAATTAAAGAGCGACAACTGCACCGTCATGGAAAATAGTAGGGGGGCTCTGCATGTAAAATGGCCCAGAGGCCACTGACCATGCTACCGTGCCTCCGATCCCCTGTGACAACTGTGTTGTCTGTTTAACTTATAAAATATAATTATTCAATTATTCTTACAGCATTTTAAAAGCAACCAGAAAGTAGCACAGAGATGATCTGACAAACAGAACATGTGAGAGAGGAAGGCAGTCAGCTCTACCGGAGACACGAGACACACAAAGACCTCAAAGGACGTGAGAGAGATGTGGCTGAGTAACGGAGAGCCCAGGAACATTCCATCCTTTAATCTTTGTACTACTACTCCGCAAAACTTGTCAGCCATACAGAGTATCATCAGGCAGGAAAAAGGGTGAGCGTTTGCCTAATGTTCTGGCCTAGAATTCCTTTTCAGGACTGGAACATTACAACAGAACACGTAAGAAGGATGGTAGCTCCTCACTCTTTCTTCTCTCAGCTGGCTCCTTTCACGATTGGCTTTTAAGTGATGAAGTTTGTGTACACAGGGTCATGTGTCTGTCTTGTTTACTTGCTATTGTTTTATGTGCTTTGTGTTTATATTAATTTATCAGTTGTATTGAATATATAAGAAAGATTTATGTTTTTTTTTTTACTGCTTTTATTGTACTGTATGGTTTGTACCTTATTGTATTGAGAACATTTTACTCTTTTGACAAAGAGAATGTGGAAGGAAAGTTTGATTTGATGGCAAGAAAGTGATATACCCTAGTTATTCATGAGTGAACTAATCAAGCATATATGCACTGCTCAAAAAAAATAAAAAGAACACTTAGAAAACACATCAGATCTCAATGGGAGTAAAATCATGCTGGATATCTATGCTGATATGGACTGGGTTATGTGTAAGGAATGAAAGGATGCTGCATCGTTTGATGGAAATGAAAATTATCAACCTACAGAGGGCTGAATTCAAAGACACCCTGAAAATCAAAGTGAAAAAATAATGCGGCAGGCTAGCCCATTTTGCAGAAATTTCATTACAGCAAATCAAAATAATCCTCAGTAGTTTGTATGGCTCCCACATGCTTGTATGCATGCCTGACAATGTGGGGGCTGCTCCTAATGAGACGACGGATGGTGTCCTGGAGGATCTCCTCCCAGATCTGGACCTGGGCATCATTGAGCTCCTGGACAGACTGAGGTGTAACCTGGCAGTGTCGGATGGACCGAAACATAATGTCCCAGAGGTGTTCTATTGAATTTAGGTCAGGCGAGTGTGGGGGCCAGTCAATGGTATCAATTCCTTCATCCTCCAGGAACTACCTTCATACTCTTGCCACGTGAGGGCGGACATTCCATGGATATGTCTCCCCAGGCCATCACTGACCCACCACCAAACCAGTCATGCTGAACAGTGTTACAGGCAGCATAACATTCTCCATGGCTTCTCCAGACCCTTTCACGTCTGTCACATGCTCAGGGTGAACCTGCTCTCATCTGTGAAAAGCACAGGAAGCCAGTGGTGGACCTGCCAATTCTGGTATTCTATGGCAAATGCCACTCGAGCTCCACGGTGCCAGGCAGTGAGCACAGGGCCCACTAGAGGACGTCGGGCCCTCAGGCCACCCTCATGAAGTCTGATTGTTTGGTCAGATTCATTCACACCAGTGGCCTGCTGGAGGTCATTT